>JAXQKE010000018.1:0-94464 GCA_037042355.1 Candida sp. Y128-05E | reverse complement strand
AGAATTTTAGCTCTCATGTAACATGGCTATTTATGTAATTATGCTTAAAGTAAATCATAATATACACCTTTAAAAAAACAGAGTTTGTACCGATATCGAGAAACTGAAGTAGATTTGTGAAATCATTGAGAGGTTAGGAATTATAGTAGAAGTGGTGAGATTGTCACATACTATTAAAGGGGGTATCTATTTATCAGGGCCAATACACAAAATAAAGTACCCCAAAAAAAGCTTTTCGCAGCCATTTGTAAAAAGAACCACAAATGAATTATTAAATTCACAATTTATTTTCTTTATTTCATATATGCTAGCAAGACGTAGTAAAAAGGGTACTAAAGGTATCAAAGAGCAAAAGCAACCTGGTATTGAACAACAAGTGGCTGAAGAATCACCGGGCGAAATGAGAGAACGCGGAACGAATAATGGTTCCAATAATTCTGGCGACAACGATGGTTCCAATAATTCTCGCAACAACGATGGTTCCAATAATTCTCGCAACAACGATGGTTCCAATCAAAGCCAATCTGATCATGGTCATGGTTCAGGTCAAAGGGATTCTAATTCTTTGGACGACGAAGAAAAGGATATAGGTGTCGATGTTTCAAAAAAAAAAAAAGGCAAGCAAAAGAAAATGAGAGCATCCACATATTCGCTCATCATGAACTGGAGTTTCTTGGTCGGGTCATTTGCCAATGGTGCAGGTTTTGCATACTTCGGCCAGTTAATCATGGATTGTGAATGCATGTCACAGATTGGATTAATTGTTAAAATGCTTCTTATTGTTTCTGACATTGTATTCACTTATTTTGCCAATAAACTCACCAGCATGACAAAGAAGATTTTTAGACCCACTTTTGACCAACTCATAATGGATAAAAAGAAAACCCACCGTCAACCCCCCCAATTTAATCAGGGGTTTTTTTGCAGCGGTTGGAGTTATTCTCTTTGACATAATAGTCATTATGTTTAATTTGGCTGTTTTAGTTGCTATTTTCTGCACCGGATATCAGTTTTACATCATGGGAACTTGAGAGTCATAAAATTCTTGCATTAGAGCTCATTCTAGTTGCCCGCCATAACATGGTTTGATAATCGAAATGCAGATTTATTTTTTAGATTAAATTTATATATAATGAAAATCAATTTTCACATACATTTGTAATTAGCTATTATCATTTTATATTGTACAATCTATAAATACACTTAATTTTTTGGTTTTCTAACAACATACAACATCATTGGGGTGAATAAATGTTGTCTACCACCTTCAACCAAGTTGATGGCGGCATCTTCTAAAGCATGGGTGACTTGTTGAGAACCTTTTGGAGCAATCCCGACTTTTTCCATTAAACCAACGGCTTGCGTGGTGATGGTTCTACCGATTTTACTGGTTCTGAACCAGGTGAAGTAATCACCGAAAGTTTGAACGTATTTCAATTCACCGGATAAAGGATAATACCAAGGGATTTCATCATCTTTTTCGGCCATATCTTGTTCATATTCAATTTCGAAACCAACGTTTTTCAAGGCTTGTTCGGCAACTTCTCTAGAGTACATTTTTGGAATACCATCACCGACTTCGATACCGTAAGCGATTTTTCTGTGTTCAGGGTTAGTTTCATCGTATTTATCAGTCATGACCCATTCGTAGACACCAAAGACACCACCTGGTTTCAAAACCTTGTAAATTTCAGAATATACACCTTCCAATACTGGAGCATGGACGGTGGCTTCAATGGCATATACGGCATCGAAGGATTCAGGTGCAAAATCCATTTGCATGAAATCCCCCTTGACGTAAGATAATTTATGATCTAACTTATATTTTTGGGCGTAATGGTTGGCTCTTTCGATTTGGTAATCGTTGTTGTTTAACCCGACAATTTCACAATCGACAAATCTGGTGATTTCTCTACCTGGACCACCAACACCACAACCAACATCCAAAACTTTCATGTTTTCGTCCAAACCCATTTTGTGAGCTAAGAAATGTTCGTGTCTGGCGGTAGCTTGTCTGAAAGCTTCACCTTTGTAGAAACGAGAGAAATGGAAAGAAGAACCCCAACCGTATTCGTAGAAATCAGTGACTAAATTATAGTAATGATGGGTTAATTGAGAGTAATCTTCCAATCTTTTGTCTTCGTCATCTTTAGTGACACCACCATCCCAATGTTTGAAGTAACCTTCACTAGCAACATCTGAGGCTTGTTTGTTCTTAGCCATCAAGGCAGAAATACCAGTTTTCTTGTATGATTCCCCATGTAAAGCTTTGGCGAATTTTTCGTCTCTAGCAAAATCTTTGGTTGAATTTAATTTAGTAGCAGAAGGCATAGTTGAATATATTCTAAAGGAAATCTTAATCTATTGTCGAGTTTTCAGTTTTATTTATAAAGACACGCTGAGATTTTTCACAGGGTTATTTTTTACGCATCTCGTACAAGCCCATCGTTTAAGCTTATAATTTAAACGATGCGAACTAAACGATGAACGACAACAGCTAAACGAGCTGAGATAACAAAGAATATATAGCCACAGTAACTCTTATCGACAAAATAATAACATTCCCCAGGTTGCACTTTCATTTCTACCAACTTTGATCATCTGGTAATTTTAGATCGTATAAAGTTCTTTTTTGGGATGGTATTGCTTTTGGATCTGGTGATACCGAAAGATATCAACCGAATGTTTTTGACCACGGGTTAAAACTGCTAATTTGGGTTTCAATTCAAGTTGATAAGATATGTTTCTCGATGATCTATGGTCATAATTGATGTAGTATGTTAAATTGTTGATTAATACCTAATATTTGCAATTATACATATTCACGAAAGAGACTGATAGGTTTCCATGGTAAACGTTGAATTCTTGTTGTTAAACTTTGTATTCTTGGCTTAGTGGTGTGAGCATCAAGTCTAAGACCCGATACAGCTTGTAGGTTGTGGGTATTCTCTAATTTCTACTTCATAGGTGCAATATGTAGATGCAATCTGATTGAATGGTAGGTATTATATTGCTTACTCTTGTTGATGGTATCTGACCATTCCTCACTGTAGTATGGAAACGATCTCTGGTCGTTCAATGGTTAATTCAATGTATATTTAATTGGTGCAGTTGTACAATTGCAACATTATCTATGTTCGCCAAGAACACATAATTTTGCAGCCATTTTCTTGTGACAGAAAAATTACTGATTATACAACATAACACGAAACTAGTTATGTCCAATCTGTATGAAACCCATTATAGATGTCCAATCTACTGTTAATTATGTAAAGATTAAGTTTAATGTACACCTTGGAAAAAAAAATACTACTGGAACAAACAGACTCAAACTTACCTGATAGTATATGACTTGATAATGTTAATACTAGTTTACAGTCAGACTTGTGTTGATAGTTTTACGGTCTAATTCATATATCCTCTTCTTCATTTTCAATGGACTAAACTTGATTTGTAATCCAACTATGAACGTTAGGCATTATTTTCGAAGACACGTCAATCATATTCCTAGTATAACCAATTAATTCGGCATATACTCCAGTTGCTTACAAATTGAATTGCCGAAGATATTTAACTCATTAATAATTTCTACTCAAAGCAACTGTTTTTCATGATTATTAATGGAAAGCTCAATGAAAAAACACCGATTGGTGGAATTGAATGATTTAAGCTTTTGGTGGGTGTTCTGTGTGGTACCTTGGTGCTACGTCCTATGATTCCTATTTAGGTTTCGGCCTTGACTTCCACTGCTTACATAGCATCCTTCGATTTTTTTTCTTTATAATCAACATGCTGCTCCATTTGGCAACTCCGTAGAGATTATGTCCGGCTCTAATAATATATAAAGGAGTATAGCCATTGCAAAATTACCACAATTATCAGCTCCAATAATGTCTGGTTTACGTTTATATGCTGCTGGTACTACCAATGGGAAAAAAGTCACTGTGTTCATGGAAGCTTTGCGCTTGAGTTATGAATTGATTGTGGTTGACCTTGGTAAGAACGAACAAAAGCTGCCCGATTTTGTAAAATTGAATCCTGATGGAAAAATTCCTACCTTGGTTGACGACTCTAAGGGTGTTACTATCTCGCAAACTGGTGCAATCTTACAATACCTTGCTGATCGATATGATCCAAATCATAAATATTCCTACAAGTTTGGCACAAAGGATTATTATAAATCATTGGAACTAGTTGCTTTTCAACTATCTGAAGGTGGTCCCACGCAAGGTCAAGATTATTATTTTAGATTCGCGGCCAAAGAAAAGATTGATTATGCTATTGATAGATTTACCGGTGAAACTAAAAGAGTTTATGGCGTTTTAAATGATTACTTACAAAGAAATGAAAGTAATGGTCCTTACTTGGTAGGAAACCAGTATTCAATTGCCGACTTTGCCTGGTACTCTTGGGCAAGTATTTTAGATATAGTTGGAATGGACACCAAGGAATGGCCGTATGTTGGATTATGGTTGGCAAAATTGGGAGAAATTCCCGAGGTTAAACGAGGTATGGATTTTGATCAATTGAAAAACGATCATGTTAAATCGTAATCGACCAAGATATAAAACTAATCGATCAGTTGATTGATAGTCGAGTTCAATGACAAGAAAATGAGAGAGAATATAGTGATATCTAGCAAAAATAACCAACTTTGTTGACTAAAGTGTAAATTGTATAGCCAAAAGTAACCTTGGAGCTATATACACCCTCAGCTTAAATATATTAACTTGAACACTACCTTCAATTGGAAGGATGTTTAGGGTAAATATGATGATCACCTAGATGAAAAGCTGTAGATCTGTTAAAAGGTACAATTGTTAAAAGTATAAAGCTCATAATCAGCATTAAAAACAGTTAACTAATCTTTCTTGGTTTTGATACTTCGTCCTATGATCCCTATTTAGGTTTATCCCTTGATTTCCTGTGCCTAAAATTGCATCCTTCCATCAGTTTCTATGATCAACATTGCTGCTCCTTTTGGCAACTCCTTAAACCTTCTTTCCGGCTATGACACTATATAAAGGGGATGGACATTGCAAAATTACCACATCAACTATCACTAATCACTGTCCCGATAATGTCTGGTTTACGTTTATTTGCTTTTGACACTCCCAATGGGAAGAAAATCACCGTGTTTATGGAAGTTTTACACTTGGATTATGAATTGAGTGTTGTCGATCTTGATAAGTTCGAACAAAAACTGCCCGATTTTATTAAATTAAATCCTGATGGAAGAATTCCTACTTTGGTTGACCAATCCAAAGGTATTACTATCTCGCAAACGGGAGCAATTTTACAATACCTTGCTGATCAATACGACCCCGATCATAAATATTCTTATGCATTTGGCACAAAAGAGTATTATAAATCATTGGAACTAGTTGCTTTTCAACTATCTGAAGGTGGTCCCAGTCAAGGTCAAGATGAACATTTCAAATCTGCGGCCAAAGAAAAGATTCAATATGCCATTGACAGATTTTCCAGCGAAACTAAGCGGGTTTATGGCGTTTTGAATGATTACTTACAAAGAAATGAGAGCAACGGACCTTACTTGGTTGGAAACCAGTATTCAATTGCCGACTTCGCCTGGTATTCTTGGGCAACTACTTTGGGTAGAGCTGAATTTGATACCAATGAATTGGCTAATGTTGAATTTTGGTTGGCAAAATTGGGAGAAATTCCCGAAGTTAAACATGGTATGAACTTTGAACATTTGAAAGTTGTACATGGCCATTACGAGAAAAAGAACTGATGAGTTACTTGATTGATTGAGAGTCGAGTTTGAATTAGATTTAGCCTTCGTAACCTCAGATTTGTATTTGTTAGTTTAATGGGTAGAAGACGATATAGAATATAGTGAGTTTCTAGAATGAAAGCCCAATTTTGTTGACTAAAGCGTAGATTATATAGGCAAAGGTAATTTTCTACACTGAGAGCATAAACATTCTCGAAATGTTAGATCGAATTCAAGTGGAAGGATATCTCGGGTGAATATGGAATTCGATCTCTTGATGGAAAGCTGGTAGATCAATTTATTTTTGGGTAGAGATAAATGGTTACCAGTAGAATATTTCATAGTTATATTTATGCTATTTATTAAGAGAAAAATCCTGGTAAACCATATCGGACATTGGAAGACTCTTCTAGCAAGAGGTTAACAGGAAAGGTAACCCCGGTTGAAAATACCACATTTCTAATGAACAATAATTTATAAATTATCAAAACCAAAATACTTTAGTGACTTTCACTACTATACCAATGCGTGTATTTCTTTACTGCCATGTTTGTGATTGGTATATTATAATTCACGTCTTTTTTTTGTTTTGTTTTCTTCTTAGGTATGTTAGATATATGTTGTATATACAATTCTAATTAGTATTCAACTAACTAACCTTGTATTCATTAGATATTGACATTAACAGATTTTTTTTCCGAAGGTAAATCAGAATTCACATCGTTATGTTGCTTATCCACCTTTTCCAATCGCCACACACTTTCGAAAATTATAAAAATTACAAAAAATCGTAAACTAGTCAAAAATTCTAAAACTACAATAAAATGACCAATATATGTCTAATACTCAATTAAAATACTGAATACTAATAAATTAATCCTAAATAATATACAAGAGATATTTTAAACACTGTAGCGATAGTATTAAGCTTTTCAAAGCTCCAATATCGCCATTATCTGAACATTCCTAGAAAATTTTCTGCTTATAATTATTGGGCAGTTGGTGTAGTGGCTAACATATCTGCCTTCCAAGCAGGTGTCACGGGTTCGATTCCCGTACTGCTCATTCTTTTTTTTCGTTGCTCCGTAGATCAAACGCAGTCCACGCTTTTTTGTTTTTGTTTACACATTGAAATCTTTGGTTGTAGAATCAGACTTTTATTGATTCAATGGTTAATAATGGATAGACCAACTAAGAAATCAATACGACAGATGCTGTCAGTTGATGAGATACAGATGGGGATGTGCCATGTATTTCAAGAGGCTCAATTAGCATTATCTGGGCATAGAAAGTTAGTGATAATCATGAAGACACTTTTTGATAGAGCTAATGAGTTGGGACTATTACACGAGTTTGCCATGATGTTTACTAAACTATTGAATAAGATATTGGACTTGAAAAAGGGAGAGAAATCGGGTGATAGAATAGCTAAATTCTGTTCCACATTCATGCATACTTTAAGAAAAGGCGAAGAGCAAAGGAATAAGGATGAGGGGAAGGATGTAGAGGATGATGAAGATGAAGAGGAATCTCCAGAAGATGCTTTTTTAACTATACTAATAAACCATCTTTTGCGAGGTGTAAGAGTTAAAGATAAGAATGTCCGCTACCGTTGTGTACAGATATTAGCATACATTGTTTATTACATCGGAGAACTAGACAGCGTGACTTTCCAGGCATTATATACTTCATTATCTGAAAGTATTTACGACCGTGAACCGTATGTTAGAATCCAAGCGGTTGTAGCATTATCTCGATTTCAACTATTTGACTTAGATTCGGAAGTTGGCTCAGATAATGACGACATTGAAATCAATCAAGAATTGATTATAAAGAACCTTACCTCCTGTTTGATCAAGGATGACTCTGCTGAAGTCAGACGTGCCGCTTTACTTAATTTGAGTAAAACCAATAAAACTATTCCGTTGCTCATAAAACGCGCTCGTGACGTTAATAATATCAACCGTCGTTTGGTTTATAGTCGGATTTCTCGTGAATTAGGCAGTTTTGAGACTTTGAAACAGGGGCATATTGAGAATTTGCTAACTTGGGGTCTTAATGACCGTGAAACGTCGGTTCGCGAGTCTGCTACAAAAATGTTGTGTTCGTATTGGTACGAATCTGTCAATGAGGACATATTGCAATTAATTTCTGGGCTTAACGTTACAGAATCAGAGATTGCCGAGCTGGCAATGTCGGTCTTCTTTAATACCAGGCAAGACACATTATCCACTTTGAAATTCAATGAAGATGATTTCTGGCAAAATTTAACAGTAGACAAATCCTTCTTAATGCGAACTTTCTATCACCATTGCAATGAAAACAAATTATATGAATTGATTGATTCAAACTTCCCCGAGCCGTTGATTTTGGCCAATATCTTGGAAAATTATTTGAAATCAAGAAACGATTTATTATCAGACAATATTGCAACTGTGAAAAATTTGAAGATTTACGATAACAATCTCGAAGAGTTGAATGATTCGATCTTTGCAGCTGAAAATTACTTATTAAGGTTAAATGTTGATATTGGCCATGTCAAGATTCTTCTCGCGAATAATGAAAAGGAACTAGAATACAATGAAGGGGCACATGAGGCACTCAAAGCGAAAATTGATGGCCTTGATCTCGAAGAATTGAATATCGAAGTCGACGAAGCTCTTTCCCAAGAGATGGAAGAATTATCTGAGCGTGAATTGAAGAAGAAGAAAAAACGAATTCTGAAACTTGTCAAAGAAAACAAAGAATCCATTGTGTCGCGTAAACAGCTTTTGATTGATTTCGAAAACGAATTTAATGCCACCAATGATGAGTATACTAATACCGGAAATGCAAAAATCGAAGAAATGTCCAAACGGGCTGCATATTTGAAAGAGGTCCATGAATTTGATACCAAATTGAAAGACTTGGAATACGTTATTCTCCAGCTCTTGTTAGTTTCAAAGGATTTCGACTTTGGCGATGAGATGGGGAGAAGGAAAATGTTGCAATTAATTAGAAGCTCATTATCCGGAGAAAAGCTACCCGACTCTATAACCAATATTGCATTAAAGGTATTAAGAAATATCTCGATTAACGAAAAAGATTTTGTGTCTATGGCCACTGAGATTATTACTGATATTAGAGATTCACAAGAAGAGGATGATACATTTCATTCTGCTCATTCAGTACTTGAAGAAGCCGACGAAATTGATACTCCAGATAATGATGATAGTCAATTGAGTATTGAACAATCAACTCCAAGGAAACGACAAAGAACAGAGGCGAAATTACCGCCAGATGATATTGTTATACATTGTTTGATGATTACGCAACATCTATTGGAGATTATGGAAGAACCGTTGGAGAATAATATTTCACTCGAATCGATATATTCTGGGTTAGTCAATTATGCGATTACATGCACCGAAAAATACTCATTACATTTAATGGGATTGAAATGCTTGGGTCTATTTTCTTTGATCGATGTCAATATTGCCAGAAACGGTTGTAGTACATTTTACACAGAACTAAAAACCTATGGAGAAAAAGTTAGAGTAATAGCAATCAAAGCTCTTGTTGATATCTTGTCGATGTATGGAGTTTCTATAATCGAAAATAATGGATTGCATGTATATGCTAAGCTACTCCATCGGAATTTAAATGATTTTTCAATGCCCAAACTACAATGTGCAGCAGCAGAAGGGTTATGTAAATTATTTCTTGCTGAGGTGTTTGGTGGTAAGAATGGCGATGATACCGAGAAGGAATTATTGGAATCACTCGTTTTAGCATATTTCAATCCTAAAACACAAAGTAATAACGAGTTACGTCAAATCCTAGCATTTTGTTTACCTGTCTATGCATTCAGTCATTATAAGCATCAGTATAGAATAGCTACAGTAAGTGGAGATGCTTTATATCGATTATATCCCCTGAAAGACGATAAAGAGACTTCAGTTAAAGATAATAAAATCGTACCAAATAATGTTGTTCAAGAATTAATTCATTGGTGTGACCCAAATAACTTGATCAACCTTAACCAAGATGATATTAAACACCAAACTTCACATTATTTCCAAACAATTTACTTTTTACAAGCGATTGAACAGAATACCCCCAAAGTTGTTAAAAAGGCAATCATCAATAATTTGAGTCGAATGTTCATAACTGAAGAATTAGAAAGCAAATTGCTAAACTCATTAGTTGAAAGTATAGCGCAAACGAGGACAGTCATTGAAGATGAAGATGCCTCTTCAGAATTTGCGTTTGATAAAACTACCTCAAGAAATTTTGATAATTTTGAATCCCATCTTAAGCAAACGTTGGAGAAATCGTTGGCACGAGAACATGAACTTGAAGTTATTTCTGTTTCATCTTCTCGAGTTCCAAGTAGAACTAATTCTAATGCCAGTATTTATATCAAAGCCGAAAATGGGGTGCTCAGTCAAAGGAGTCTGAGAAACTCTACCATGGTTAAAGAGGAAGACATGGAAGATCTTGAGAAGGTAATGCAATCGATTGAAGTAAATGAAGATGAGGAAAAAGAAGAGGCTAAAGAAAAAGAAAAAGAACAGGTTAGTGAAGAAGATGAACAAGAAGAAACCAATGAAAGACAAAAGTTAATAGAGGAAAATTTGAAGGATATAGATCAAATCTTGGAAGATGAAGATGCTGTCGAATATGATATTTCTATGGAGGATATTTAGATTTATCACGTGACTTTAAAAAATACAAACATAACAATATAACCTTAATTATGTAGATTACTCTTTAACACAACAGTAGTAGCCATGGTTTCAAACAACAGTAAATCTACTGTCCATTCTTCCAACGAAGACTATCAGACACAAATAGAAAATTTACAAAAGACAAGGGCGGTTTTCCAGGCGATCAAAGAAGCTACAGGAAAGATACACGATGATATTTACCAAGTACATAAAGTCAACAATCCGACTATATTAGCAGAAGCCAATGCTTTGAAAGATACAATAGACAAAGTGGAGTAGGTATTGATATTAAATTGCTATTACAATTAATTAAAATAATGCTAATGCTAATGCTACTAATAAATAA
Source organism: Candida sp. Y128-05E (assembly GCA_037042355.1). Lineage (NCBI taxonomy): Eukaryota > Fungi > Ascomycota > Pichiomycetes > Serinales > Debaryomycetaceae > Candida > Candida sp. Y128-05E. Next base: position 83,672 of record JAXQKE010000018.1, on the reverse strand, counting down.
TGTTTCTACTTACACTTTATCAAGAGTTATATTGGGGAAGTATCTATGATACCCGACATCAATATTCACCTTATAATTCTGGGGATTAATTTCTTCGTATTTGCCATCGTTTAATAATTTTAATAAGTTATCGACTTGTAACGAATAACTGATACTCGATTTAAGCAATTGCTTGTATGAAGTTTCAACATGGTCAACGGTGGATGATAGGAATTGACTCTTCACCGCTGGATTCTCATTTAACTCTTGCAATATTTTTTGATGGATTGATTTACTAGCGGAAAATTTCTGTTGAACTACGGATAATAGGGTTGTAATTTTCTTTGTCCGTTCAGGAATGGATGGGTTTTGCAAGAAAGGTAAATCCAATGATTGTTTATAGCGTTGGAATGGTGGTAATCTAGGTATTCCAATACTAGACCACGGTTTTAATCTCAAGTTGAACAATGATTCGAATGGTACCAACGAATTTGGGGTTGAGTTCAAGAAATCAATGATACCAAATGACGATAAGATGACCAAGTACATTCTCACCCCTTCTATTAATTCGAGCATTCCTTGGTACGATGGAATCAAATACGCCGAGTGGTATTGCAAAGTATTTTGCAATTTGGGTAATGTGACAGTTTGATTATATACAATCAAGTCCTTCAATTGTTGTTTCTTGACCCCGGCCTTTAATTTTTTCAATCGTTTGGGTAAAACCTTTTCGATAAAATTGATTTTCGATTGTAAAATATCAAAGACTCGTCCTTGTAATAATTCAATAATCAACTTGACTAAATAGTTTCCATACCAGTAAACCAAATAATATTCATAGTGTTTATACAACTCCAAGTCTATACCTCTAATGAGTAATTGAAACATTAATGTTAACTTGTTGTAGTAGACATAAGAACTAACGGTCAATCCAACATCACCCGATAATAATTCTTCACCAATTTTAAAATTATTGAACAATTCTGACTCGAAGTTTTCCCAAGCAACCTGTAACGTGTCCCAGATGAGTAAACCTCGCGACATTAATTGTTGTTGACGACAGGGGTTGTTTCCATACAACGTGAGGGTATGGTAGACTGCCGATTCCAATTCCTGGAACGATTGGGTCAAGGCGGTGGTGATTTCAACGACAATTTCCTGTTTGACCCCCGAGTTGACGAAAGCGTCGGGGGACAAGATGGCGGTGTTGGGTCCCACCAAGTTACCGATCAAGCTGGAAATAAAATCAAAGTCCAAATAAATATTGGGGGAGCCCAATATCGATTTGTTATCGCGAATAAAGAACAATTGGAAAATTGCTCTTGAAATGACATTGATGTTTTTGATATTGAGGGAGATATCGTAATGGAGGAAATTTAAAAGTTGTTGGTGGTTGGAGATGTAGCGGCAATTGCTAATGAACGACTCGATGGAGGTAAAGATGCTTGTCAATTTCTCGTGGGCGACGGAAGGGTCCAATTGGTATAACTTAATGGGGATATTTTTATTATCCAAATCGGACTGAATGAATTTTGAAAATGAATGTGGTGGGACGGTAATAGATGAAAAGTCCAAATTTTGGCACTGTTTGATACCATTGGTTAAAAATGGAAGTTTTTCACTAGATCCCTGAGAATAATCCTGCAATACTGGCAATGTGAGATGGAAGATTGACTCAAACTGGTTGAGATTAGATAAAAGTTCCAATTGGTTAATTAAAATGGGAATCTTTACATTTTCGCAAGTTTTCAACCAGGTAATAGCAGAATCAATTTCGGTTAAAACCTCCTCTACCGGAACTTGTAACAAAAAGTCCAAATTCATATTCCTGGTGGTCAAGTCTTCTTCTTCGTAGAGAATATTCATGGCAATCTGGAGACAAAGGCCGATGAATTTGCACAAACCCAAAATAAACGATTTTAGGACCACATGGACCAACTTCGACTCGAACGAGTCATCCACTGTGGATGACAGAGGCAATCTAGTACTAACTAGAGAACATTTCTCCATCAAAGATAAATCCAAAGATTTATTCTTGGTATAATTTTCCAAAAGAGTCTGGACATACCTACAACTGAGGACAGTGACTGGTAAATTCGAATTATCCAACCAGGAAACAAACGCTATCAACAACTTGTTGTTGATAGCTATAACCTCATCAATATTCAAAGCCTTCGCAGTATCAAACAGAATATCCCCCTCCTCAACCTCAATCAACCCCGTATCCAATTTCTTATTAAGTATTTCTATAGCTTGAGTCCCCTCTAATAAATTAAAATAGTCAGATTTCACCACCTTATGGTTAGAAATCACCAGTAAACTATCAAATAGTTCTTTGGTTATATCCACCAAATCATCCAGATCGATCAATGAAAGATTATTAACTATAAAGTTAGCAAAGAAAAAAATGAAGATAATATTACCATTCTCTAATACATACTCGACATGGGTGTTAGTATCTAGTTACCAAGAGTAATTGGCGTTAACTGTAAAAATGAAAAATATTCCTCGTGAAGAGATATCACGTGAAAACATTGAAAGGGAAAGAAAGATAGAAAGAGAAGAACAATTGAAATGGATAAAATGGATAAAATGGATAAAATGAAAAGAAGATGTACACATATATATATATATATAATTAAGATGAAACTTTAAGGGTGGATATATAAAAGAAATATCTCTGTCAGATTAAGTTATCAAGTAGAGTACATAGAAGAGTCCAATGCGAAAAAAAAAAACAAAATATAGATTATATTACATAATATATTACATAATATAAATCTTTAAATAGTTATATTACATAATCTACAAATATTTTAAAATATATTCTAGAGCCCCTTCCAATAATCATATTTCTTTTTTTTCCTTCTTGTGCACTTGTCAGTAATTCTCAATTCATCATTATAATATTTTTATCTTCAAATAAATTATTATATTAATTATACTTCTTCTATTTGTTGATATTTTACTAAAACATATTTAATATCTTTTCATCTTTCTTTGGTTATATCTGTAGTTATATTAAACTTAATTAAAATATAATCATCTGACTTTAAATCACATGATATAAAAATCTCCCCCGTTTTCGCCACTTGAAAAAAAAAAAGCCGTTTCATTTCAATTAGTAATCGTATTGGTTTATCATTATTACACTGGAGTTAGAAACTATTATTGCTTTTATCTTTTCATTCCAAATAAATACTAGCCGCTTCCCACTTGATTGGTCTTACTCATATTAGTTCCTTTCAAATTATATTACTCCACATCACAAGCTACGTCTCCAAACTTTTATTAGTCATACCCCGTTATATTATTAAACGTTTTTCCATTTGATACAAGTTATATCTTATTATAACTATTATTAATCAATACAAACTTTTATTACTTGCTTAATTCACGTTTAACTCAAGTTAATTCACGTTTATTGTTGCTTGCTACTTTTGATATTTCAATTAAAAGTTTTGCTTTAAACGTTTTCAAGGTTTATCTAGTTTAACTTTAGTTTCAAGGTTTATCTAGTTTAACTTTAGTTGCAAAGTTTAAGTTTTTTTATCTACCGTTTCATCTTTTTCCAATGACTGATATCAAACGTAACATTTCCGAAATCGACGGTTTGGATTTCGATTCTCAAGTCAAACACTCCAAACCAGGAAGAAAACCTGTCGACACAGAACCCAAATCCAAACGAACGGCCCAGAATAGAGCCGCCCAAAGAGCATACCGTGAACGTAAAGAAAAAAAATTAACCGACTTGGAAGAAAAAGTCAAGGAGTTGCAGGATGAAAATTTGAAATATCTTTCCGATAAAGAATTCTTAAAGTCTCAGGTGGATATTTTACAAAATGAATTGAAAAAATACCGCGGTCTGAATAGTCAAGATGGTTTGAACTTGTCGAATAACTATAAAACCGACCAAAACTTGGTCCAGACTTCACCCGATTTCTCCATCGATTTCCCCTGGTCCAAACACAATTTAATCCGCAAGAAATCATCGTCCAATTCTTCGCCCAATGATGTCAATTCTTATTCAAATTCAAAATCTTCCAATTTAAGTTCGCCTTTGAATGATTTGATTTCCCCCACAGTTGTAAGTTCCAATAGCCCGCATTCGTCAATCAATACCCATGGCAATGTTAACAACAAATTAAATTTGTTTGATAGCCAGACCTTCAAAACATCGAGCTCGCAAGACAATTTCAACCTCGATAAAAACTTATCAAACCTCACCAGCCCCCATGACGCCAAAAACTTGTTTGACTCGTTGGATTCTAAAAATATCAATTCCAATTTAACTACCCCCAACAACCAAGTCAGCCCCGGTGCCATTGGTGTCCCCACCAATAAACCTGAAGGAAATTTTGAAGAACAAGTCAACCCTTTTTGCGTTAAATTAGGCGAAGCCTGTGGTACCAAGGAAGATCCAATCCCCAAAACTTTAGCCAAGGATTCTCCATTCAATTTCACCAATGATTACTTGAATGATCCGTTCTTCAATGATTTGAATAACATCAATGGCGCGCCAAATGCTGAGGTTAACGACCCATTATCGTTCTTGAATGATAACAATTTCGACGTCAATTTAGCCTTCACCAATAACAAATCAACCGATTTCGAGCCTGAATTCGACCCTATCGAATTGTTGACTACTGAAGAATCAGTTTATGATAATTTCAGTAGTAAAAACCAACAACCACAGCAAATCCCACAACAGACTCCATCATATATGCCAAATAAAGAAGTCGATACCAATTTCAATTTCAATGAGTTTGTCAAATCATCGTTGGATAATTCCAAAGAATCTAAAGACTCGCCAAAATCGGAAGTTATTCCAAAATCACCTAATGTAATGAAATGTTCCGAGATTTGGGATAAGATTTCGTCGCATCCTAAATATTCCGAGATTGATATCGACGGTTTATGTAGCGAATTGAAATCGAAAGCTAAATGTTCGGAAAAAGGAGTGGTGATTAACAGTTCCGACGTCAATTACTTAATTGAACAAAGTGCGTTATTGGAAAAAGAGTAAATATCCCCAATGATTTACTCGGTTAATCTAGATGCTGGTATGTAATATACCAAGCTAACAATTTTTTGTATTGTATATACCATGATGATTATTAATCTATTTTGTTTTGTTCCCATAATTATATATTATGAGGATTAATAACTTGATGGTATATTGTTTATAGACTAGATATACTTTTCTTTGGGGAAGGGGTTTGTATTTGTATTAAAATGAAATATAAAAAAAGATCAAATTAGTTTTATATTGTTTAATGAGATAATGTTATAGACTAAACAATGTAATCGGTAGTTGTAAGTGTAGGAGGTAATTGGAAGTATTTGCTATACCAATTAAAATTCCTGCATATAAACATATGATTTTTTAGCCCAATCATAAGGATGAAAATCATCATTACTGAAGAACCAACTAACAATGTCTACATCATTAGCTCGTACAATAAAGAACATCTGGGCTTCTGGCTTCAAAAGAGCAGGATGGCAATTACAAGTACACAACGATACCAAAAGAGGGTGGTTAGTAGGTACTGATGACTGGGGTAACAAGTTTTACGAAACTGACGCTCCTGAAGAAATCCATTTAAGAACTAGATGGGTTGAATATAACGAATGGGGAATTGATATCTCTAAAGTAGAACCAGGTTGGCATTATTGGTTAGGTTACGGTACCAACACCCCACCTAACAAATTACCTTTAGAATTACAAGCCCAAAGAGCTTATCCTTTACCAAAAGTTCATAAAATGAATTTAACCAACACTACTGGAGCCTTTGTAACCTATAACACCGCCAAACCAAAATTCACTTCATGGACTCCAGAAGTAAAAGCACGAGTTTGATTTCTGCGTTTTTGCATTTGTATTTATTGAATATACATTAATAAGATTGATATTGTAGTAACTTGGTGATTGAGACTGATATTGTAGAGACATTATATGTAGAATTTCCGTTTGTTGAACTTTGAAGTACTTGACGATGCCTTACAGGTGATCTTACGCTATACACGAGATTACTTACAAATACTTAATCCCTTACATTGCCCCTGGAATAGAAGGAAAGAAGGCACCCCTTGATGGAATAGAAGGTTCCCCCTTACTGTACATTTGGTTTCCACATCTATACATTACATTGCATCACTAGTATAAATAACCTCATAACTTTCTCTAATTGTTAAATTATCCAACTGTTTAATTATCAACCATGAATAAACAAAATATGCAAAACGCCGAAGAACAACTTTCCAACATTAAGAACAACATGAATAAAGAAGACCTTGGTAAAGTTGGTGACGCTATCAAAAATGTTCAAAAAGACCATCAACATGATGATACCTGTAAGAAGGGTAACATGAGCTGAAATTAATGAAATTAATGATGTGAATGATATGGCTTATGTTTTTTTTACTTAGGAGTTTTTAGCAAGTCGATATATAATCTTTTAGAAATCTGTAGTTCGTTCTATTGTTTCAGTGAAGTACTACTCAATCGAGACATATTACATTGAGAAACGAATTGAAAAGTAGGTACTTTGGAAATTTGTAGTATTCACCTTGTGTCGTTTGTGGTCTGTAATAATTTGTCCCCAGAAGTTAACGTAGCTGGATGTGTCGACGTACAGACTGATTGCTTGATTATTTGATCAATACAAGGTGCATAAATAGAATCGAACAGAGAACTATATATACCCCTTACAAAGATTAGTATTAAGCTTCAATTGAAGGAGAACATTCTCCTCTCTTATAAACGCCATTAGTGTCTCTAAGATTCATGACAAAGTTTGTATATTTTGCAACTTTCTTTGCAGCCGAATTTAAAATCGCTATCTGCTTGGTGAAAAGTTCTCCACCACAGATAGTCATCGACTAATCGACAATCTGTATTCTTCTAACTAGCATAAGCAATGTATGAGGTTATGGATACAATGATAGATGGTTAAATACTCGTTATAAGTGTATACACAACACAATTCTAATATACACCGAAGTGAAAAAAACGCATCCAAAAATGGGAATATTGAAACATGAATTTCAAGCAGGTTTGTACTTTTACAGAGTGTTGCAACCAACTCTAGATTACTCCGTGTATTCTACCTTTAATAATTACCCGGGATATGCAAATGATGTAAAATATTACATAAACGTAGTTTAAGATGAATTTCCAAGACATTGTTAAGTGAACCTTAATTCTCAATTGAGGTAAAACCAATTTAATAGGGTTGTTTTTCGTATGAAACAAACAGATACGAACCCCGCCAGCCCCAACCAACCCTTTTCTATTGGTTGGTCCGAAACTACATTAATAATAATCATAACTCCATTGTTCTCTCCAACTCCGAAAATGTTAGAAATTTCACAAAAAATAGAGACAATAGTGGAGACAATGGTGTTTTGTTAAGACTATCTTCAACTCCAATTGTAACTCTCCTTTGTTATTGTTAAAAAGCTAAAAATAATTATGGTTCTGGTTAAATCCAAATTAGGATTGACACTGAAAAATAAATTTAGAGATATATGGCTGAGGAATTATTGATAACAGTTTCCTCCTTCTTTTTCATACCATGAACTACGATAACTTGCTAGTGTTGTACAAGTTGATTAAGGTGTTGATGTTGATCAATATGGCGTTGATGGGGTTGGTCATGATCCAGTTGGGGTATTACTATTTGGTGTTTTGAGAGGGATGTCTGGAGTGCGATAAGGTAAGTGTGGCTAGGATCAACAAAATTGGACCAGAAGGCAAAGACGCTGATGGTAACGATGAGAAAATATGGGCTCACTTCCCAAGTTTCTTGTCAGGTTCATGTGTTGGGAAATAATAGTACCAACGGAAGACCCGGTTTGGAACGACTGAGACTAATACTTGGATACTACAGACAGTAGGGTGTTTGTAGACATTAGTAATGGTATACACACCGATTGGATAGGGTTCTACTGTAGAAAATGACTACCAATGTTAATAAGGCTGATGTCATGAGGATAATCACGTAAAGTTATTCAAACACAAAATGGTAAATATTACCCGTACATTGTATAATAATACTATAATATATAATACATTAATCAATAATTCAAATTAGAATATCCTTCAAATCTTCAATTGACGAGTGAAAATATTTACAAGATTTTTGCAGCCATACCGACCTAGAACACCAGAGTAAACATGTAAGTTAACCAAGCAGTAATAATCCTAATAGAAATTATCTGGTGCACACGATAAAAAACGGTCGTCAAAGTCATCACATACAGGGCGAAGTTTAAAAACCATACTTGCCACTAAGCCTAAATGCAGCAGCAAAGTATGTCATCTACATATTGTAATCAAGATCATTACTCTAACTAAAGCCAGTATAGCAAATGTGAGCCATTACAACAAGAAGACATACTATTATATACTATATAATACGGAGGGGTACAAATCCATCTACTTCCCTAGACAGAGCAAACGTTTTACGTTTTAACAAACTTTGTTTTCAGGGGCAGAGTTTTTATTTTTACTCCCATCCCTAGGCGAGGATTCTAGAATCGATAGTCAAAGTAGGGGTAGATTGTAATTATTAACACACTATATATATCCAATATAACAACAGAGCAACCATAATATTACCGAAACCAGACTATTTCCAAACCCATTGTTACTTTTCCAAGGGTTCCATTCTAAAAAATATTTTTCACTGGTTTTGTTATCAATCTGGGAACTTGAAAAATAAAAAAAACGGCTGTTATTGTATAAATATAAGGGGTTTAGCTGGATAATTTTTATTTTTGAATAAAATAGTGATATACTATACACAGATAACAGTATGATAGTTTCCGACGTTGCCACCAACCTTCAAAAGACTATTAGAAAAGTATACCATGGTAGAAACAATTATTATTGTAATATGAAAAATCTAAATATAACTTGGAGTTTGAATATCGACTTGAGTTGGGAATTGTTTGGCATTATTATGATATTAATGGTCTTGGTAAATATTATGATTATTCTTCTAAAGTTGAATTGGCTATTAATGAATGATTATTGGATCGTTTGGAGATACTATCGAGATAACAAGTAGGATGCAACGGAAGCAAACGGAAGTGAATGTGAAGAGAATCCGAATCGGAGCGAAGGAAGGGAAGTGTAATTGAAGAATACAGACTCGGGAGATATCAATTTTATAAACTCCGATAATGGTTTGGTATATTTATCTCATTGCATTGTCAGTTGAACGTTATCTGGGAACTCAGCACCAGGTTCATTGTTATTTTATGCATGGCTACACCTAAAAATATACTTGCATCATCAACTACACCTACACATCCCCACACCACCTAATGTCTGGTACATTAGAATTTTTTTAACTTATACACCCTATTTTTAATACCTTGAAAGTTAGCTTTCTATTGAATTCTTCTATAAGTTGATTATAATGTACAAGATTTCCCCCTGGCACGTAGTGTAGTTTAGAATAGATAATAGAGATGAATCATCATGCTTTGTCTTACGAGTAAATTTATACTTCCCACTATTTTACTAGTATATAACAGTCGGGGAACGAGTTTTGAACCAGTTCACTAGTAAGTTATTTGATTTAAAGTGAACTTCTACACCTTGAGTGGGTATCACATCAAAATAGAAAAAAAAAGGATTAAGAGGAATTAAGAGTAATTTGAGGTAGATATATACCAGCTGGTTTAGATCAATATAGATTAGAATCTTCTTACCTTCCATGCTTGCCACTCAAAAACTGGGTATATCACTTCTAGACACCTACTACTATGTCATGGTAAGCCTGAGAAAGACTGGTCAAAATTTCTGACAAATCTGTTGGAATAATTTTTAATAAGTTTAATAACATAGATACTGATTATACACCACTAAATATATCCACTTTTTGGTCACTCTTCCTATCTTCCCTGTACGTTACGTTTCTTATGGAGTTGCAACTCATCTACCATATTCTTGCAAACCTGCACATAATAATGGTATATAAAATTTTCATGTAGTAGTAGATATATATTTGATAGACGTTTAACATATAATGAGTAACTTACCATCCAATGCGACAGACGCTGTGTTTGTCAAGTCGATTCCTGTTCCAGATGACTTTGTTGAAGTCAAAGGGGTTGATTATTCTAAAGATTCTGCCTACAATATGAATGCTAAAGATTTGATCAAATCTATGTCGAGTATGGGTTTCCAAGCTAGTTCTTTAAGTAAAGCATGTCAAATTATTGATGAAATGAGAAGTTGGAGAGGTGAACATATTGATAAATTACCTGAACATGAACAAAACAAAGGTGAATTCGATGCTGATGGATATCAAAAAACTACAATTTTCATGGGTTACACATCTAATTTGATTTCTTCAGGGTTACGAGATACTCTTAGATATTTAGTACAACATAAAATGGTTAGTGGGATTGTCGCCAGTGCTGGGGGTATTGAAGAAGATTTAATCAAATGTTTGGCTCCTACCTATATGGGAGAATTCAGTTTACCAGGTAAACCTTTGAGAGACCAAGGGATGAATAGAATTGGGAATTTGTTAGTTCCTAACGATAACTATTGTAAATTCGAAGAATGGATTGTTCCAGTATTGGATAAAGTGTTAGAGGAACAACAAGAAGCTATGGAAAAGTCAGGTGCAAATGGCCTCGATGCCGATTCCGATGCTATTTGGACCCCATCAAGATTAATCGATAGATTAGGTAAAGAGATTAATGATGAATCGTCAGTATTATACTGGGCCCATAAAAATAAAATCCCCATCTTTTGTCCTGCTTTAACCGATGGGTCTATCGGAGATATGTTATTCTTCCATACTTTCAAAGCATCTCCACAACATTTGAGATTAGATATTGTTGCCGATATCCGTAAAGTCAACTCCATGTCAATGGAAGCTAGTCGTGCCGGTATGCTTATTTTAGGAGGTGGGTTAGTCAAACATCATATTTGTAATGCCTGTTTAATGAGAAATGGTGCTGATTATGCCGTTTTCATTAATACCGGTCAAGAATTTGACGGTTCAGATGCCGGTGCCAGACCAGATGAAGCTATCTCTTGGGGTAAAATCAAACACGATGCTAACCAAGTTAAAGTCTATGCTGATGTTTCTTTAGTCTTCCCATTGATTGTCGCTGCCACCTTTGCTTCAGAAAGACCAAATTGATTCATTTTTTTATTATAGAGCTTGTCATCTGTACATACTGTATTATAGTCTAATATATCCATAGAATCATAGAGTCATAGAGCCATCCAGTGTGTGGGCCCAGCAATACTGTGGAGATAACGCATGTTATTTCCGGATTTGGTTATCGCGCGAACCAGCCATAGTTGCCCTGAATTTCTAATATATAATCTGGTTGTAGCCAATTGATAATTATATAGAAGAAAACAGTTGTCAATAATAGTATAGAAGATGACTGAGATGAACATAAACGATATAGTTGCTAAAATGGAGGAAATGAGATCGGTAATTGCCAATTTTGATGCTTTGAAGGTTAAGAACGAAGGCAATCGCAGTGCCATTAAACCAAATGACTATAGTGCTGAGTTCTATCGGACTTACGCTAAAGAATATATTGATTTTACGTACGCTAACCCAACTATTTACCATGTAGTTGATCATTTCGCCAAACAATTGCAATCGAAAGGTTTCAAGTATGTCGCTGAAAATGAAAGTTGGGAAGGCTTGACAGCTGGTAAATACTATACCATTAGAAGTGGTTCCTCCTTAGCAGCATTTGCTATTGGTTCTGAGTGGACTCCATCCAAAGGTGTAGGTGTCATTGGTTCGCATATTGATGCATTGACAGTGACTTTAAAACCTAATTCTACTAAAGATAAAGTCGAAGGGTTTGAATTGTTAGGTGTTGCCAACTACGGAGGTACATTATCTGATGTGTGGTGGGATCGTGATTTGGGGATTGGTGGTAGATTATTGATTAAAGATAACAAAGGTGCCGTCAAATCGAAATTAGTCGACTCTACTCCAAATCCAATTGCCCATATTCCAACCTTGGCTCCTCATTTTGGTGCTCCATCCGTTGGTCCTTTCAATAAAGAAACGCAAGCGGTTCCGGTTGTCGGATTTTCTAACGGCAAGGAAGAACCAGCCACCGACGAAGAAAAAGCGGCGCCATTATACGGTAAACATTCCTTGAAATTGTTAAGATATATTGCCAAATTAGCCAAGGTTAATGTTGCAGATATTTTACAATGGGATTTACAATTGTATGATATCCAAAAGGGAACTATTGGTGGGTTGGATGAAGAATTTATTTTTGCCCCCAGAGTTGATGACCGTGTTTGTTCGTTTGCAGCTATTAATGCGTTATTAAATTCAGACATTAGTGAAGATAGTTTCCATATCGTGGGATTATTTGATAATGAAGAAATCGGTTCAAACACAAGACAAGGTGCCAAAGGTGGGTTGATTGAACTGGTGGTCTCTCGAGTAGTTTCCAATGTTCCAGAAATTGACGACTCCTCAGAAGCTATCAGAAAAGCTTACGCCAATTCAATTATCTTATCGGCAGATGTCATTCATTTGGTTAATCCTAATTTTTCAAATGTCTACTTGGAACATCATAAACCAATTCCCAATAAAGGGGTAACCATATCGTTAGATGCCAATGGTAACATGGCAACCGATGGTCCAGGATTAGCCCTTGTTGAAGAATTAGCTAGAACTAATGACGATCAATTACAATATTTCCAAATCAGAAACGATTCGCGTTCAGGTGGTACCATTGGACCTTCTATTTCTTCATCCACCGGTGCAAGAACCATTGATTTAGGTATCCCCCAACTTTCAATGCATTCCATCAGAGCCGCTCTTGGTTCTAAGGATGTCGGTTTAGGTATTAAATTCTTCACCGGGTTTTTCAACAACTGGAGGAAAACTTATGACAATTTTTCCAGTTTAACTTAAAATTATTAAAATTATGACAATTATTCAGTTATAGACACTATATAGCTATATCATTTATTTCTCACTTTATTTCTCAAATGAACACTTTCAAAGTCAATTGCAGTAGAATTTCTCGTTGTACGTGGCACAAATAATACCACCGTAAGTCTCTAGATAAATACATAAACATCATATAATTACTAAATATAGCCCTTGTGACATTATAAATCTATAACGAGACTAATCGACATTACTTATATATTTATATAAGAAATTGGTCATGACTTGTGATTATAATACTTGTTTTATTTACCAGACAAACTACCAACTATTACTCATATATAAATATATAAAGAAAATCAACATTATACAAATATTTCATTTCACCCTGCTTCCTACTTCCATAACCCTAACTGATCTCGTGTCAAGACCAAGGTAGAGAATAATGCAACTGTGGGTGTCACTAACTTTTACCACCAGTCGTCGCTAGCTTTACCACAATCTCTCCCTAACTTTTACTACGATGAATCACGTGTAAACGCTCGTGCAAATCACAAAAATCGTCAGGACTTTTCTTGGGTTCCTTTTGGTGGGAAGAAACTATAGATAGTGTAAACCTATCAATTGTGCAGTAGACCATTCGATTAAACAGAGCGAATCGACTCCAATATGGGTAAGTAAACCATTGCTTGAATTATAACCAGAAATATAGGCTGAATATGAGATAATACTCATTAAATCATGTCAATTGTCCTTAAACACGTTACTAACTAATATAGCACCACCAAAGAAAATGAGCTTGGAAGAGTTCTTTACTAATGAAAGTATGTATTTAACATTTGTTTTTTATTCATTTAAATACTAACAATTATAGGTTACGGAAAACAAAATTGGGCTGACGATGATATAGATATGGCGTCTATAGCGGTGCCAACTGGGAATATACACCCTTCATACCATCACTATAACAATAACGATGGTTTCAACAATTATTCACTCGGCAGAGGTGGAAATCAATCCATGCCTGACCTCGGTCCTCCATATATTGTAAAACTATTACATTTACCAATAACCGTGAATGAAGGTTTCATAGAGGATTTGTTTAAAAGTAGATATACTACTTTCGTCAAATTTAAAATTGCCGTCGACCCCGCTTCAAATATCTTGGAAACGAGGGTTATTAAAAAAGTGGCATTTGTCGAATTGGCCAATTTCGGCGATTTCCAAAAAGTGTCAAAATGGCAGGACTTATATTATAAACAGGGACGAAGAGTGGTGATTGAAATGGCTGATTTTCAGGACTTCAAAATGACTATCAAATTCAATGAAGAACACCAACGAGAGATTGCCGCGATTGAAGACGATTTTAATTCGGGTAAAGTCAATCCTCATGGAATGGGAGGTGGCATGACCGGTCGCACAGAGAGATTTCCACCTCGTGTAGGTGGTCCTGACAATTCTAACCCAAGGCTAGGTAATCAACCGCCATTGCAAGCGCCAAAGCTCCAAAAATCACAAGTTGAAACCCCGACCTTGAAGCCTAAATCAAATCCATTCGGTAATGCAAAGCCTGTTGATACTTTAACTAAGCAACAAGAAATAGAGAAGAAGTTGATAAATTTGAATAAAACTACTGTTCAAACTCTAGGTGACGATATTGAGAAAGTTGACGTTGAAACGACTATTAAAAAGTTCCATGAATCTGCTTCACCACGTCATTCAAGAGGGTCCTTTGAAAGTAGAAGACCGTCTTTTTCTATATTGAAAAGACAGGTTGATTTTCCAGCTAATTTGAACAATCCTACCAATCCTGTTAATCCCCCTGTTAGTCAAGTCGAGAAAAAAGAAATTATCCAACCAAAATCATTACCACAAACCAAGGCCCCAATAGCAGCTGTTCCTGAAAAACCAAGCAAAACCCTTTCTCCAGCCCCCGTACCTGAATTTGCGTATCTGCAAATTGCAAACGGCAAAAGTCTTGCGGAACTATTAGCTAAAAAGCCCGATGCTAATGCCAATGGTAAAGGATATAATACTAACGTAAAGAAACCAACCACAAAACCAATTATTTTGAAGAAGAAGGTAGCATCACAGCCAGACCTTGATTTGACACGCAAAGAGAGTGATTTATTGGCCGAAAAAGAATATAGAAAACGAGATGAAGCACTTCGAAAGATTGAAAATGAAAGAAGGAAGCAACTTGAAGAGGAAACGAAGAGAAACCGTAAGGAAGAAGAGGCAAAAAAGAAATTAGAGTTGGAAGATAAATTGAAACTGATAAACGATTCATTGTCAAAAGCGGAAATAAGAGAAACAACAAAGTTTGAAAAGAACCAGCTGCATGACACTAATAATTCGCAGCAACCAACCACCTCGACGACATCTTTAGGAGATAGACCAGATTTCAAGAAACGTTTAGACGAAATCGTAACCAAGAGAGAAAAGGTTGTTTCTCAGGAAGCTAAAAATAAAACTGAGTCAAGTGAATATTCTGGTAGCGCTGGTTATACTGGTAGAGGAGGTTATAATAACAGAGGAGGTTACAATAATAGAGGGCGTTACTACAAAAATGCTCAATATGAGAACAGTTCTAATAACGGATACAGCAATTCTAAAAACAACTACCAAAAAGACCAAAAAGATAATGGTTCAACAGATAAAGTCAGGCCATCCAGGGAGCGTAGAAATATCAAAGCTGAAACCGAACCAACAAAAGCAGAAGAGACTTCCAATTCGGACCAACGAGATGTTGACAACAAATTTTCACAAAGTTCAACACCAAAATACCCTGGTTCTAATAGGTCAAAATTCTTCAATCGAAAAGCCGAAAGTCCCACCCCACAAGACGAAGAGTCGAAAGTTCCCAAGAAATTTCAGAATGTGGTCGCAGAGAACAAAGTGATACCGAATTCAGAAGAACCTTTGAACTCCACAAAAGAATCCTCAACTATACCAAAGAAATTCCAAAATGTGGAACGAAAGAATAAAACACCACCAACCGCAAAACCAAAACAACAAAAGAAGGAGAAATACCAAAAGACACAACCCAACAATATAACGAAGGAAAGCCAAGAAGGAACCGCAGTATCAGTCGAACCATCGGGACCAAAAAGCGTCCAAAACGCTGATGAATCTACGAAAGTGAAAGTTCCAAAAAAACTGACCATTTCGAATGACGAAGTTAATGAATCAAGGAAATCCTCCAATGAGACACCAACTAAAAGTGTATCAGAAGAAAATCAATCTGTAAGAGGGGGCCGGGGTAGAGGCGGATACAGAGGAAATTACCGGGGCAGATATAGTAACCGTGGACGAGGCAGAGGATCGCTGTCTAGAGGTACTCCAGTGAATTTTAATCTTTCCTATGTTCGTCCAAAGGTTGCAGACTCACCAGCACCAGCACCAGCAACATAAACCCAATCCAGTAAATAGTGTTAATAGCGTATATACTAATAAAGTAATGTTATTATCTTTTATTACATAGTGCCTATTAACTAGTAAAGAAATAAATTTGTAGATTTAGGAACTTGTTCCTTCATCTATCACAAAAGTCAGAATAGAATGTCAATAATTGACGGAATACGACTTAAGGTATTAAAGTCAAAGAAAAAGGCATATAATAGGGCACGAAGCAGCAAATCTTAACTTAATGTTCATACAATGATTTGAATTGAAAACAATGATTAAGGGTATAAATGGAATATTATGCAATTAATGAAAATGAGTGCTTTGTCATTATTCAATCGGGTAAAAAGGTATTTTGATGACGAATTATCTTTTTGATAAGTTTTATAATAAACCACTATCCCTTAACGAGTTCTCTAAAATAGTCTCTCTGACGGCAGCAAATACCAACTGGATGTTTGAAGTATCTGTTGCTTGGGTAACATGGGGATAAATATTCAACCCCGATCTATTGACTTGAGTGAACCTCCATAAAATATATTTAGCTGCCTTGTTGATATTGTTACCACCGGTATAATCGGGGAAATGTTTTTCCAAAGGAGAATAAGGTAATTTTTCAGCAAAGACATCAATTTTGTTCAAGAACAAGACTACCGAAGTACGAGCAAACCATCTTGAGTTAACCACTGAATCGAATAAAGTCAAAGATTCCTCCAATCTGTTTTGACTGTTTTCTTCCAATAAAACCTGATCATATTCTGATAAAGCCACACAAAAGATAATTAAGGTAACATTATCAAAACAATGGATCCATTTTCGTCTTTCTGATCTTTGACCACCGACATCGTACATGTGAATATTCAATCCATTACCCATTTGGAATCTGAAATCAAAGATCCCCGACGTCTTTTTTCTCGTTCTTAAAACATCAGCAACTGAAGGAATGAATTTGTCATCGGTGATTCTCTGAATTTGGGTTAAGAAATAGTTTGTCGAGTCGGGTAAGTAGAAACTACCTTGATTGGATTTGATGAAGTTTTGCACTTCAGGTAAATTGTAAACGGTGGAAATTTTTGTAGCCATTGCTGGTGAAAATGATTCATCTGAATCAATCTTGATTTCATAGTCCAAGATATCATTCAAATCGTTATAGTTGAGTACATGTTTTCGGGCTACGACACTGGTTGAACCATTGAAATCATGGACATCATGGTCGTCCGATTCATCGATTTTACCAATATTGTCCTTATCAATCAAATCTGGCTGTAAATCAATAATTGCGTGAATTAAATTCTTGATACAGTCCAAGACATTTTTATAAACAAAAGGTTTATATTCAATCAATTCTTCTTGACTATAACCATTTTCATGTAAAATCTTCATTTGTTTAACAATGGTCGATTTACCAGACTCACCTGAACCTAATAATAAAACCTTGACTTCACGCTGACCAGATGACTTTGATTGGTCCTCAACCTTTTCCTGTGATACAGTCGACGAGTCTGTTGATGTTACTGCCTTCTTGGTTCCATCTGTCTTTCCACCTGTATTTAAAGCTTGTTGTTGAGTTTGTCTTTTATTACCCCCTGAACTCGTTCCAGTCGAATTCACCGGCTTCGCTTCCTTTGATGCACACGAACCCATACTTATCTAGCAATATATGAAATATCTCTTCGAAGCCTGATATATTTAAAATTAAATTTAATGTTGCTTATTAACGTTTAAATCAGCAACAACTGTTGAAAGACAATTAATTAAGCTCTGAATCCAACACTTTCTTCAGTACTAGTACAAATGAACGCACACCTGTGAACTTGATTAATTTCCAGTAGATATACTAACTAAAAATTAGCTATAGATTGAGATCTTGGTGTATACTGGCTGACTGGACCTGTCATTGTTCCAGGAGCATTTTAATTTTCGTTTACAGAATTTATATACAGGAATTCACTCACGTGATTTAAATTAAACCAACAACAACAAAGATACTTCCTTCATTCATCATGTATTACTGTAGAACTATACATCGACATCTAATTGCAATGGAGTATTTTCATTACTACCCATTTTGATATCTTCTTTTAAGTCGGATTCTGGAGCTGTTAATGGGAGCGAACCCGGGGCAGTCGTAACAGTAGCAGGGGCCGTTACAGGAGCAGTGCCAGGGGCGGTAGCAGGAGCAGTAACAGAACCAGATTTAGATTCCTTGGTTTTCAATTCTTCTTCTTGTAAACGTTTACGTTCTTTTCTTCTTCTTTTCTTGGTTTCAAACTCATGCCATTCGCCTTGCAATTCTTTCAAAAAATCCAACTGCTGGGGTTGTGGATCTTCGGAGAAGTATGGATGTTGTAATGCTTCTTCTGCCGTTAATCTCTTTTGAGGGTTGAGAGTTAATAATTTCTTGGCCAAATCAAAACTCGATGGTGACATTATATCTTCGTAAATTGCATCGAATTGTGACGATTTATTAACTTTTGGTTTCAACATTTCAAACCAGGGTAAATTCGATATATCTGGCCAGTCTTGTACATTTGGTGTTCCCATGATATTATAAATCTTGCACAATTGACTAACTTCATCAAATCCTTTGAATGCCGCAGTTTTCGAATACAATTCTAATAATAAACATCCAACGCCCCATATATCGATTTCACGACCATAATCTGTAGCTCCAAGCAACAATTCTGGAGGCCTGTACCATATAGTAATGACTCTATTGGTGTAATCTGGCAGTTCATTGGTATTGACAATTTTCATTGTTCGTGCCAAACCAAAATCAGCAATTTTGACATTTCCGACATTATCTAAAAGGATATTCGACCCTTTGATATCACGATGCAACACCCGTTTCTTGTGTAGATAATTCAATCCATCCATCAATTGTTTGAACATGAATTTTCGATGACATTCTTCCAATACTAAATCGGGATGACTTAACAACCCGGTTAAATCATGGTCCAAGTAATCGAAAATCATGTATATCTGGTTATGTTCAACCATAATTTCGAGCAACCCGACGATATTCTCATGCTCAAATGACTGTAATAATTTGATTTCTCGAATGGCAGTGATGGGGAACCCTTCACGTTCGGTTTCCAATCGCAATTTTTTCAAGGCAACAAATTCGTCAGTGACGGCATTTTTAGCTTTATACACTTTCCCATAAGTCCCTTCACCCACTTGCACTATACGTTTATAAACATCAATTGAATTTGTCACCTTAACAGAATAAATTTGCGATGATGATAATTTCATGGGGAAGTTTCTTGTCGTTGGTGGTTTATTTGGTTTTGATGCTGAGAATTTTCTACCTCCCCTGGGGCCATTAGGCAATGGTTTTGCATTCCTATAGTTATTTTGTCTTGAGTTTCGATTAGAATTATTATTGTAACCATTATTGGAGTTGGAATAACCAGATTTAGGATAATCATTCCTATTATTATTATTGTTACTATTATTATTATAGTTCCTCTCACTATAATTATTAGAGTATCCACTAGTGTACCCGGTATTTTTGTATGACTTATAACCATTATTATAGCCAGCATTGGAGGGGTGATTCGAATTTAATTCCCGTCGTTTTCTAATACCACTTGGTTCGGCAGGTAATGGTCTCTTGGTCCCACCAGCAGGTTCAGCAGGTAATGGTCGTTTTCTGAAGGATTGATCTTGACTAGATTTATCTCGAAGACTAGAGGGGCCTGATGGTGGTCTGAAGGTGGTGCCTGACGGACCCGTAGGTCTGACTGCACCTCCACTGGGACGACCACTCCCATTTTCAGGCCTATAGTTATCTCTTTCAGAATATCGTTTTGGTCCTGTTGGCATATATGAATTATCACGGTTATCACGATTATTGTTGCCGGTGGGGTCAGGGCCACTGTTGCTGGAGCTATTGCTATTATTATATGTGGATCCTTTGTAACCTTTATGGGACTGGAAGTCTCTTCCCGACCTAGGCCCGTTAGGTCTATACCTATCCGACATGATTGCTAGCTATTATATCGAGAGATCTTTCATACAAAAATTTCTCTATGTAGACTTCCCAGAAGAAAAAAACGAGACGACATTATCAAGAACGACATTCTTCAAAAAAAGACATAAATCAGTTACCCGGACCACAAATTTGATTTTATAGTACTCCCCGATTAGAATCCCACGAGAAAACCCCAGATGTAGTAAAAAGGGAGGAGATTATTATGAGTAAACAACGACTCAGACCAATATTAATAGTATCCAACAACGAAACTTCAAAAAATTCTTTCTTTTTTTGAAGTTTAAACGGAAATTTACAGAGTAAGTTACATGAATAGAGTATATATACCAAAACAGCATTAAAAGGCAGCAAAACCTGAGACGGCGGTAAGGGAATGCAGCAGCATCAAACACCAATACCAGGCAAATATGATATCTAATCAAATTCAAAGAATCTAATTGATAGGGCAAAGTATCAGCATGATTATATACTTCGCAATCAATCAATATTATCGCTTTTCCATTCAATCAATTAGTGTAATTTTATTTCAATATGCGACTGGTATTTCCCTTCGATAAGGACAGTGCCATGGACAGTACAATGGTCCGTCGCTAGCATCAATAGCTAAATATTATGAGTACTCGCTTAGAGCTAGCTCTACTACGTACACTCTAGTCCATAATATAGTACTAGTTATTAGTACTAGTTTTAAGTTCTTCCACCAATTGTAATAAGGTATACTAGTTGGTTGTAAAATGGGCTTGTAATTTTTGGGAAATTTTAGAAATTTGGTTTTGACACGCCAAATGTATTTTCTGATCCGGGTAACTACGCCATTAGCCAAAATCACTTCAATGTACTGGATTCATCGATAACAAAAACATCAGATAAACGGGCAATTCATAGCATTTAAGATGATTGGGAAGGTAGCACACATTGGTTTTGACTTAGTATTGGTCACTGGGTTTCTTGCTGGGGTCAAGAGAAACACAGGATTACATGTGAATGTCGATAAATTCGAAAACGAATCGGTGAGATACTACACTAACCAATATTTGAATTTGGGAGAAAAGATATTTGATTACTCAACCGCTTATTTGAATAGTTCTGAATATTTCACCAGAAAATAATCTGGCAAAATAATTGGTATTGGTGGTTATTTTTTGGGTTGGAGTTGTGTACTTATAGTTATAATTATAGTGATTCTTATTATTTAGTCTGTATATATTAATATGATTCTAGAATTGAAGACGCAGAAAAATTCTGATCGTAGTAAATTCTGCGGCTCGAGCGAGAAATATGCAAGCATCAGTACGTTCTACCTTTCTTTATCTTTTTTCTTATTACATTTCTATACATACATAAACTATACTATGGTAGCAATCAACAACATGACATTTTGGTATACTGATCTATCTATTCGACAGTTACTGATTTAGCTAAATTTCTTGGGAAATCAACATCAATTCCACGGTTGACGGCTAACCAATAACTCATCAATTGTAATGGAACCACATTCAATAACCCTTGTAAACAATCAACGGTTTCTGGAACTTCCAAGGTAGCATAAATCTTATCGTTCTTGGTGATCGAGTCTCCTTTATTACAAACAACAATTGGTCTACCTGCTCTAGCAGTAACTTGTTCAATAGCAGACATGGTTTTAGGGAATAACGAATCTCTAGTGGCAAAAGCAATAATTGGCAATTCCTCATCAACCAAGGCTAACACACCATGTTTCAATTCACCGGCTAATACACCTTCAGAATGCATGTATGAAATTTCTTTAATCTTTAATGCACCTTCCAATGCAGTGGCAAATTGGTAACCTCTACCCAATAACAATAATGATTTTTGACTGTTTAATGTTTTATCACACAAATCTTTAATCTTGTCTTCCAACAATAACACCTCTTTGATTTGTTCGGGGATTTTCTGTAATCCCTCTATAATCGAAATTTGACGTTCACGTTTACTTATAGAATCATTGGATAATGATAAAGCAACCATAACCAAGGCAATGAATTGCGAGGTATAGGCCTTAGTCGAGGCAACACCAATTTCAGGACCAGCATTGATGTGAACACCACAATGGGTTTGTCTTGACATTGACGAACCGACAGCATTGACAATACCAACAGTTAAGGCCCCTCTTTCCAAACAATATTGCAAGGCCAATAAAGAATCAGCAGTTTCCCCCGATTGAGAAACAAATACACAAACATCGTCACGGAAAACTGGTGATTTTCTATCCAAGAAATCAGATGCCAAATCAATCGACACTGGGATTTCAGTCAACTCTTCAAAGATAGATCTGGTAGCTAAACACGAATGATACGAGGTACCACAAGCAACCATGATTATTCTTCTACATCTTCTGATTGTAGGTAAATATTGTTTCAAACCACCCAAGGTAATGACATTGTTTTCAAAATCAATTCTCCCTCTCATGGTGTTGAAAGTAGAATCGGGTTGTTCGAAAATTTCCTTTTGCATGAAATGCTTGTAAGGACCCTTCATGATTTCGTTCAATTCCATTTCTAAAGTTTGGATTTGTCTGGTGGCTGATTCACCGGCATTCTTTTTAGAAGCACGATGAATGTGTAATTCACCATCGTAAATATGGGCAATATCATCATCTTCTAAAAATAATACTTTTTTGGTGTGTTGAACCACTGAAGCTGGATCTGAAGAAAGGAAAAATTCGACTGGCATTGGGATACCATCTTCAGATAAGAAAGCTCTCGATTGAGAAGTTCTCAAGTTGTTATCAATCGATAAGAAATCGTTAGCATTGAGGGCTCCAGTACCACCGATAATAGTTTCATGGTTAGGGTTATTTTCTGGGAATTCAACGTCGACAAAATCAACTTTCAATTTCTTGTCGGTTTTGACACCAACCAACAATGGAGAACCTTTTCTGGTACCACATACTTCACCAGGGTAGTGAACAGATCTGACTAATAAACCATAAGAACCCTCTAATTCGTACAATACTTGTTTGGTCAATTCATTTAAATCAGGCGAGTTTCCGGCCTTGATATTGGAATCGTAAATCAATTTGAATAATTTGGCAATACATTCGGAATCGGTTTCGGATTCAAAGGTGAAACCTTTAGATGATAATAATGTTCTCAAAGCTTCGAAATTGGTGATAATACCATTGTGGACAATGATAAATTCACCAGTAGGATCGGATCTATGAGGGTGACAGTTATTTTCCATTGGTTGACCGTGGGTGGCCCATCTAGTATGGGCAATACCGGCATGGTTTTCGAAAATAGCATCTCTATCGACCTTTTTATCCTCAACCAATTGTTTCAAAACCTTAACTTTACCAGGAGTTTTGACGACAATTGAGGAATTTTTTTCGTCACCATCTATGGCGATACCCGACGAATCGTAACCACGATATTCTAAACGTTGTAACCCTTCAATAAGAGTATCAATGATCTCACCTCGAGATTTATCAACAAGAAAATTGACGTAACCAAAAATACCACTGTAATGTTAGTAAATAGAAAAAAACAGTAAATCCATAAATACAAATTAATAAAAATCAATCAAAATGTAAAAAAAACTTGAAAAAATCTATTAATAGTAAGAATTGATTGCCAAAATAACTTTTTTAACAAGGTAATTTGTACATTAAATTGATAGCTTGGAAAATTTGATTTGATGGGAAAAATTTGCTGGCAAGATACCCAAAAAATGTAGGCGACGGACAGCGAGTAGTTCACAGGTTAAACCTTCACCTTTTAATCATCATATTTAATTAATTATGATAG
Source organism: Candida sp. Y128-05E (assembly GCA_037042355.1). NCBI lineage: Eukaryota > Fungi > Ascomycota > Pichiomycetes > Serinales > Debaryomycetaceae > Candida > Candida sp. Y128-05E. The sequence goes on along the minus strand of JAXQKE010000018.1, from coordinate 59,610 downwards.
ATTAGCTATAGACCACCCGATTTTCTTTCATGTCATTGTCGACGTGTCGAGGAAATCTTTTCTCCACTTGGTTCACCTTGATTATACCATGATTTTTTTGGACATATACCAAGGTAGTACACCTCTTTAACTCTCTCTCCTAGATCATTGCTGATTCCATATCATACATACCACATGTTTAAATTTTGTTATAAAGAATCTTATATTTAGAAAAAAATTAACTGAGATTTTATAGTCTCACTGAATGCAATCTGAAGTTTAGCAACTATTTTTATCTCCAAATAAAAATTTTAATAACAACAACAAGTCAATAGAAAGGTTTAAATAACTATTCTATTATATGTTAACTAGTTAGGGTTAAGGGTTAATAACACTTCTGATATCTATCTATTCAATCAGAAACTTCCACGTTAAAAAATATTCAAAACTCGTAAACACTCAATGGGAGGGAAAAAGTTTTATACGGGAATTTATCTTACAATAGAGGCTTGATTTTGTAATTTATACTCTACAACCACGAGGAATGCTGGCGAACTTCTACAACATCGTCTCTGTTCCCTTGATGACTGATTGATCAATTATGTACTAATTTACCTGATTTGGACAAAAGGTAAACATAAAGTTCCAGAACATGAAATTTTAGTTCGACGGAGATGTGATGAATCTCAGGTACTAAGATGTAACGTGTAGAGTGTAGATAGAAGGGGACTGAATTGAACAACGGTGGAATAGAGTAGTAGAAGATGTTAGAACACGTAGTATATATTTCTATTTGTTTGTTATTGTTGAGTATTAATAGATGTCATATTTATAGAAGCGCTAAGCCTAGATGTACTTCGCACCGGTTTCAGATTGGATTAGGTGCGCAATGTCGTGGCAATTGTCGGTATTTCAGTTGGACTACTGTAACTGGGGAAATATCGGTTTATATTTGCCAGGGCTAGCATTGGTCAAGGGTTGAAGAAGAAAAGAGAGTGTAGTTGTAAGATTTGTTTGGTTGTAGCTTGTAAGCTGATGCCAAATCTAGCAAAGCTATCAGTTATAATCGTGTTTTTAATAGCAAATTTGTAGTAGTCAATCTTATCATATTTCTGTTAATTATAGAATACTATCATTCTAATGAGTCTAGCCTTTTCTCGTAAATTATATACTTCAGTCTTCGTTCTGTCTCTGGCTATTTCATTTTTGTGTCGTTTTTCTCCCTGCATTTCTCATTAGCCGCCACTCTTTATAACTATAGTCATGTTGAAATCCAGATTGTCCCAAGTTTGCAACAGACGAATATATCGATTGAGTTGCGGTGTACCACGAACGTCAGTGGCATACTATTCGCCTCAGGTGAAAAAACTGAAGAATATCCAGAATTTACGCCGAAAACCAGATCCCATCAACCACCAGGAATCGAAAACCTATCTCCTATCGTTGTTACCAGCAAATGAGTCAATTCCCAAAGATCAGGAAAAACACCTTTCCAATGTTACTGCTGTTACTGTGGGAGATTCAATAGATTTCGACAAGTTAATTGATAATTTAAAACCGTTTGATTATAAAATTATTATCCCTGATGAGGTGATAAATATTCAAATCAATGCCCATACCAGTTTGATGATCTTATCCAATGGTACCCTAATTGGCTGGAACTTGTCAGAAAGTATCATTATGAATAACTATTTCCCCATGGTTATATCTTCGATTAACGAAGTATACCCCGTGGAATCAGATGAAATGTACTTCATTGAGTTGGATGGAGAAACAACCTCTAATAACCAGGGCAATTCTTACTTGCAGGGGGAAGTTTTCATCATTCAAGGTGTCGCCGACAAGAAAATTCTTGATAAAGCGGCATTTGCCATTGGATTATCGCGGTCGACAAGATTGGGCATATTGGAAGAGTCGTTAGAACTTCTTTTACAATCGACTAAAAAGAATAGTTTGTACCTAAGCCAAGGGACCATCAAAACTAATGAATTGCAATTATTAAAATTGACGGGGAAAATCTTATTGTTACGAGGGAAGTTGAACTTATATTCAGAATTGATCGAGATTCCGGATTTATACTGGGAAGAACCTTCGTTGGAGAAAATATATTATTCGATTTCAAAAGTTCTCGATATCCAGTCCCGAATTTCAATTTTGAATCGAAAGTTAGATTACGCTTATGACGAACAACATGCTTTCTTAAGTGTACTCAACGAAAAAAAATCCACCCGCTTGGAATGGATCATTATCGTACTAATCATGGTCGAAGTGGGGTTTGAATCTTACCATTTTATTGAAAAGAAAAATGAACAAAAACAATTATTACTAGAGTCACCAGAAACTACCCGCCAAGATTAAACTTGTAGGGGTTTTGCCCAGAAGAAGTTATTGTATATAGATTAGAGTCATTATAAATGTATATTTTATTTCGTATATGTCAAAATATTTTACCATCATCCTAGCGTATATGCTAGGGATTATTTTACATCGATTATATAATCTGAAAATACAGGGCTCCAAAATTCAAAATTTAGTTGAAAGGTAATTGCAAACGTTGAGTTTAAGGGAATTGAAGTGCCATGTTGGCATTAAGGTTAATGTCCAGTTAGCATTAACTCTACTGCTTCTTCCTGGCAAAAAGATATTAAAAATAGACCTAGTGCTAATTATAGCGTGATTGTCATATTTTTTCGTTTGCATACGACAAAAGTTTAATGACAGATCTAGTAGAAGTACGGCGGTAGTTAAGTCTTTCAACTCTGGTTACGATTCCAGTCAACAAATTAGGATTCATCATCTTACTCCACTCTCCTTATTATAGACTCCCTGTTTATATTATCCACCTCTTTCGTTATTTTTATTATTAAGCTTGGTGATACAAAGCTTGAAACCTTAAATAGAAAATCGGCCCCCTTTGAAAACAACGATCTGCTCCAACAATGGATCAGAAATTGGGTTCACATAAGGATACAATAGTCGACGATGCATTTTGCACATCGGGCGTCCTAGCCTAATTGATTTTCAATCTACATTCTCGATCTCTCGATCTAAGGAATATATTTACGAATCGTATTTTCCAAGGCAGACCAAAGAAAAATAAAGACTAATATCAAGGATGATTATTATGTCTGATCTAATAATAATAGTTTGATATAATATTTTTTCTAATATATCTACCACTTTTGGTCCATTCACTAATAGTAAACCTTAATCGTTTCCTATAAATAAATATCAACCCTTAATTCAAAAGAAACGTTTACTCAAAAATAACCACATTGTACCATCACTGACTCTCGGTAAGATTTTCTTGATGGAGAATCATAAAAGTCATTTTTAAATTCACACTCTAGGCCTCATAATTGCGATCAGTGTATCGATGCAGATTAAGGACTTGATGTGTCATCGAGTAGGTTTGAATTTAGCTCTTACTACCACTTTGATTATGGTTTTCCTGGTTATCCCAGTATTAATAATGCACCTCCTTAGCCTAATCACATGGCTCTCTTAGCTAAGAAAAATGGTTGCAATTATTTTTTGCACCCACGGACTACACAATTGAGGATAATTTATCATAAAAAATATGTATTTTTATCAACCATTAACATCCCCTTTCATAAGTAGAATCTAATATTAGGAAGAGTAAATGTTTAAAGATTTATATATAGCAATATTATTGAACAAATATCAACATTAAGAATTGATTTGATGATAATAAGCCCTGGTAAGGAGGTAATCTAGAATGTCCGACAGATTAGGTTTTCTAAAATAAACTTATTTTCATTCTAGCCCCAAGGTTTTGTGTTCAATTGGGTTTATTATATAATATCTAGTTGGGGTAGAAATTCGTATATGCATAAACTCTTTATTCAAAAGTGTCATATCATCTAAGCTTAAAATAGATCTAGGGTTTTTTACGGTTATTTTCAAAGTCTATATAAATACATTCACCTTGGTTCGTATTTATGTTTCAAACCTTTACTTTCGCTAGATCACTTGGAAATGTTACCGAATTTATTAGTCTTAGCGTTGATGCCTACCATTATATCAGGTAGTGCCATCCCAGCCAAGAGATATATCGACCAGGATGAATTGACTCATGACAATTATATGTTTGCTTTAAGAAATTTACGTGCAATGGATTTTGCAGCCGTAATCTCAGACCCTTTAAATGGAAGAGATGATGGTACTGAGGATGATAATGATAAGGGTAATGATCAGGGTAATGATAATGACCACGGTAATGATAGTGACAATGATGATGATTGTGATGGACATACCAGTGATGACGATGACGACGATGATCAAGGTGAGGATAACAACAACCAGGGTAAGCGTGACAAAGGGGGGCCACCAAAGAAGTCTTGCTCCAGTTCACAGGTTCCCCCATCCTCTACTTCCGAAGCTCCACCATCCAGTTCAGAGGTACCACCATCTAGTTCTGAGGCTCCACCATCATCCAGCTCCGAAGTTCCGCCCTCATCTAGTTCAGAGGTACCACCATCAAGTTCTGAAGCTCCACCATCAAGCTCGGAAGTACCACCTTCCAGCTCCGAGGCTCCACCATCATCTAGTTCTGAAGTTCCACCTTCATCCAGCTCCGAAGTTCCGCCCTCATCTAGTTCAGAGGTACCACCATCTAGTTCTGAGGCTCCACCATCATCCAGCTCCGAAGTTCCGCCCTCATCTAGTTCAGAGGTACCACCATCTAGTTCTGAAGCTCCACCATCAAGTTCTGAAGCTCCACCTTCCAGCTCCGAATTGCCACCATCATCTAGTTCTGAAGTTCCACCTTCATCCAGCTCCGAAGTTCCGCCCTCATCTAGTTCAGAGGTACCACCATCAAGTTCTGAAGCTCCACCATCAAGCTCGGAAGTACCACCTTCCAGCTCCGAGGCTCCACCATCAAGTTCTGAAGCTCCACCTTCCAGCTCCGAAGTACCACCATCATCTAGTTCTGAAGTTCCACCTTCATCCAGCTCCGAAGTTCCGCCCTCATCTAGTTCAGAGGTACCACCATCCAGCTCCGAAGTTCCGCCCTCATCTAGTTCAGAGGTACCACCATCAAGTTCTGAAGCTCCACCATCAAGCTCAGAGGTACCACCTTCCAGCTCAGAGGCTCCACCATCATCTAGTTCTGAAGTTCCACCTTCATCCAGCTCCGAAGTTCCACCTTCATCTAGCTCCGAGGTTCCACCTTCATCTAGCTCTGAAGTACCACCCTCATCCAGCTCAGAATCTAAGTCCGAGGTTCCACCAACATCTAGTTCTGAGATTGTACCTCCAATTGAAACAACCACTGAAACTTTCACCGAGACAGTTGAATGTACAACTATCACAATCACTTCATGTTCTGCACAAAAATGTCATACAACTACCACAAAAACTGGTGTTACAACTGTCACTGAAGAGACCACAACTTTCACCACTTTCTGTCCATTACCAACTGAATCAGTTGTTCGTACTGTTACTAAAACTGTCCCAAAGACTACTATTACTACTTTTACGTGTGAATTTGATATCTGCCACACTAAAACTATAACAACAGGACATACTACTTTTACTCGTGGTCCAGAAACTTTCACTACCTTTTGTCCACCAATATTCACTACTACTGAAACAATTTATCCTAAACCAACATTTACAATTCTACCAGTTCATCCAACTACCGAACCAAAACCAATCAATCCAACTACCTTCACTAATCCAACAACAGTTAAACCGGAAACAGTACATCCACCTGAAGAAACTAAAACTTTGAATATTCATGAAACAACTTCTACTCCTACAGTTGGTCCAATTGAAACTACGAAACCTGTCGTAGCTCCTACTACTATAGCTGGAGTGAGTGTAACTCCTATCCCTAGCGCTGTTCCTACTGTTGAAACTGCTAATGGTGCTATTGGATTCGTTCCAATTAACTTCTCAGTCGTATTTGCATTGATTGTATCTTTGGCTGCTTTATTCTAACGTTAATGTAAGTGTTAACACCTATTCTTAAAAAATCGTTACATTTTTGATTTTTCTTGTACGGTTTATAATAAAAAAATATTCAACTATGATTTCAAAGTTTCAAATTTCAAATTTCAAATATTCAATTTAGTCAAATTTATACGGTTATTTCGGTTACATATAATATAATTTAATGGTATTCTTTCTTTTAATCGGCTAGTTATAAACAAAAACCATTTAGCTTTTGAAAATATGTTCTAAAGACACGAACAACTTACAACATTCTCGATTAACAAAATTGTACATATTTATTGATGAGCGCAGGTGGTGAAATACAGCGGCCTGATATGTACATGGAATAGGAGATAACATGAATCAACGTGTAATTGTCAGAATGGTGTACCAATGTTGATAGGTCACAAAAAAAAGGTGACTCTCTAAGCCGATATTAACAATGCCATCTGGCAAGATTCACTTCTCATTGTAAGTTTTTAAGCCTATTTATTCCGTACTCTTCCTGCTTTAGCCGTCCCAGTGATTGTAATTTTCGGTTAGCCGTGGAGGCCTCTCTATCCGGGAATTTCCTGAGGCTTCTACTAAAAGTCAACTTTGCAATGCGATGGATGAAAATTCGCAATATTAAACGAGATCGACAAAGTTAAGCGAGCTTGAACGGCATTTATAAAGAATGGTTTAAGAGAGTGTGCGAACAGTCTTCAAAGGAAAACCGTAGTCGTTTTGATTTTATATTCATAGTAAGCTATTATAGGGGATTCAAATGACTTGATACGTAATAATTTGTGTCATAATTTCGATAATAAGATACCCATCGAAAGTTATTCTTTTGCAGCAAGCGCCGCATGCACTGCATGATATTCAAGTGTTCATTCGGATCCGACATATGTATAGGTTGTGAATACCCCTGGAACTGAAGTACTATACGTATATTGGACAGAAACAAGAACCAGTGTATCAATAAGATCGAAAATGGCGGCTATTGGTGAGATCTGGTATAGACAGCTCTCCATGGAATCAAATGCCAAGTAGTTATTTCCAGAGGACTTAATAATTCTTTAACTGTGAATTCTATATCTCTCTTATATACCAAATATAATTACTAAACCCATCCATTACCCTATAATTATCATTCAAACTTGGAAGAATTATTTGAATTCAAATTGGAATCTTTGACTTTACCCGTTTTTGTAGTCCCCAATTGCCGAAATGATTCCTGGTCTGGCTGGGTTCTTTAGGACCGGTGTCAATTCCTAGGTTACTGTTCAATCTTTCAAGGGCAATAACAAGCACTTGGCGTTTGGTGAATTTGAAATAAAACGGTGCACAAGCTTTACAAGTCACAACTTGATTCTTTCGGCGTCCTCTTTGAGAAGTTTCAATAGTACCACATCGATAACACCGTTTTGGATGTTCTATAATAAACCTGGAAACTGCTTGAACGTTCAGCTGTGGAAGTGGTGGTAAATCTGATCTATCATAGTTCAGTTGATAATTATCGTGTCTACGAGATAAACACCGTGGTGGTGGTGGATACGCACGAAAGTCGGGTTGAATTGGTATTGGATGGACTATAGTATGTGACAATATTGGTCTTTCAACATATGTATAATTTGATGGCGTGCAATGGAGATAGTGAAAATGTGGAGAAGGTAATTGTGGTGATATCCTTGATTGATCAATTGAATTAATAGGCTTGGTAGTTGTTGAAGATGATGAACCGTTCATTGGTTTCAAATTCAATTCATCTATAGATGGTAATTTTATTCTTTTTGTCATTGACATCAAGATAAAGTGTGGTTATTATCGTGTGCCATTTGTTGCTTTTTTCGTTGCTGCAAAATCACCAAAAAAGAATCACCACAATTTAACGATAATTTGAAATTGGTGGTACCAGTTCAATTGGTAGGTAATGGTTACAACTATACGTTCATGTTGATCGTTTACATCAATAATCCAATATATCTAATACAGCTTATGATTTAAGCTAGATTTTCAACTACCGGGGTACAAATTATATGGTTAGGTTTTCTGGTTATTTATGACTAACAAGATTTTCACAATTGCTAGATAGATACTGAACTTAATATTCGATGGTGAGTAAAGCAAACAGTGTGTTTCTAATGCTATTGTATTCCATCAAGTATATCCAATAATTAATAATTTTGACGACAACAATATTTGCCTGAGATAATTCGATAAATCATATTGCCATCTGTATTGGAAAATACCAGGGGTGAATAAACTCAATGCTAATATAAACCACACCTAGGGACGAAATAATTTACAAAAGTAACCCACTAGCTTGATAGACACTAAAAAATATTGTGATTAATTTAAAATGAGGTCCGTACTTTTCGGGCATGTTGATAACCCAAGATACATTAAATTTATAGTCGCCGGCATTGGCCAATTTGGGTTCCCAGTGAATTCTGGTATATGGTGATTGACTTGGCAATGTACCCAGAAATCAGACAATAAAAGTATTAACAGAGTATATATGGTGGGTTAATTAATCACAATCAGAGGTTAACTTAGGCAACTGAAAAATGGAATAATTTAAATGTTTTGATATCTAATCTCTCCACGTGATTATGATAGCAAATTATTTTTTCCCCGCCTGCATCCTGGTTCAGCCGCTATCAAGCCAATCGGAAAAGTCTGGGCGAGATAAGGAAAAAGGACTAGCCTACACCAAAGGCAAATAATAATAAAAACAGGCGTAGACGGGAACGGTAGAAACCAAATGCACATGAGTATGGAGGTAGATTGGAGGTGCAGTTGTGACTCAAATTTTTTAAATAGTCAAGTACCACAAGATAACTAACCCTGACTACTTTCAATGTTGTGTTAATCTTCCAATGAGATGAGGGTTCACACGTGATTTTGACAGATGGAATAAGAAATTTATCAAGATATACTAGTTTGTTTATCATTGGAGGTAATTGGTTTAAATCTTGTAATTATATTATGGTATCCAACTCACCCCATTTCAGATATGTAGTCTTTCCCCTTTAAAAATTGCTCTCCTCTGTCTTCATCAAAATTTCAGATTAGTGATAGATTACAGTGCAAGATTTTATTGGTAGATAAAAGACTAAAAAAATAATTTCTGCAATCTCTGGGCTCGTGATGGGGGTTGAAATTTGCATTTATATATATCATCACCATAATCAGATATTTATTTAATTTTGATATTACCTTATCTATCTGTCAAATAATATTCAACATGGGTATACTATCACGAAGAGAAGTTTTTTTAGAAGATGCTGATTACAATCAAGCTACTATATTGGTGTTCACCATTGCCGCTTCTTTGATTTGGATTATGGTACCCGGTTTGGGATTTTTATATTCGGGTTTAAGTAGAAGAAAGAGTGCTCTTTCTTTGATTTGGATTGTTATCATGTCCTCATTCATTGGTATGTTCCAATGGTACTTTTGGGGATATTCGCTTGCCTTCTCCGATACTAGTACTAATCCATTTATTGGTAATTTATCTTATTTTGGTTTCAAAAATTTATTGGGTGCCAAAAATGAAGATTCCGACTACCCTCAAATTGCGTTTGCCTTATTTCAAGGTCAATTCTTGTTGGTCACTTTGGCCATTTTGGCCGGTGCGTGTGTCGCTGAAAGAGGTAGATTCTTACCTTCAATGATTTTCTTTTTCTGCTGGGCTACCGTTGTGTATTGTCCTGTCGTTTTCTGGGTCTGGAATGGTGGTTGGGCTGCTACTTATAAATCAGGGGTCCTTGATTATGCCGGAGGTGGTCCAGTCGAAATTCTTTCCGGTGTCTCGGCATTCGTATACTCGGCTTTTCTCGGTAGAAGAAATGAAACTTTAATGATTAACTATCGTCCCCATAATATTTCCACCATTTTCTTGGGTACTTCCTTGTTGTATGTCGGTTGGTTGTTTTTCAATGGGTTCTCTTGTGGGAATGCCTCGATTAAAGTCGCTTATTCCATGATGAATACCCATTTATGTGGTGCTTTCGGTGCCATCTCTTGGTGTTTACTCGATTTCAGATTAGAACAAAAATGGTCCATGGTGGCTGTTTGTTCCGGTTGTATCTCAGGTTTAGTTGCTGCCACTCCTTCTTCCGGGATGATTCCTTTGTGGGCTTCCGTGATTTTAGGTATTGTATCCGGGATCATTTGTAATTTTTCAACTAAAATTAAATACATTTGTAAAGTTGATGATTCTTTGGATGTGTTGGCAGAACACGGAATCGCTGGGATTATTGGGCTTTTGTTCAATGCTTTGTTTGGTTCATCTGCTGTTATTGGCTATGATGGTGTTACTGAACATGAAGGTGGGTGGCTCGACCACAATTGGAAACAATTATACATTCAAATTGTTTATATTTTAGCTACCGCTGCTTACTCTGGGGTTGTTACAGCAATTCTTTGTTTTGTCATTAACAAAATCCCTGGATTACATTTAAGAATTGACTATTCCGCTGAAGAACGTGGTTGTGATGAAGACCAAATTGGTGAATTCGCCTACGATTATGTTGAAGTCAGAAGAGACTTTTTAGATTGGGGTATGCCAACTGTTCCTCAAACCTTACAAAATTCTTTAAGCAATGAACCCATTGATGAAGAATTAGATCCACAACAATATCGTCAACAACAAACCATGCCTAATCCTGAAATCTATGAAGCCAAAGCCGTAGATTCGTCAAATGGCTCAGATAACTTCCCTGATTCTCCAAATGAAAAAAAGGATTAAGGGATAATTAGGATAGTAAATTAAATTATAGACTTGTATATTATAAAAAGGAATTAGTAAAAATAATAATAAATAAAAAATATAATAAGCAATTGTAAAGAAGTAATATGATAAGAGGGTCTTAGTCTAACCCCCCAGTTTCCGTTGACAATGGCCAGGATCTCGCAATCTAAGCCTTTCAACAAATCATTGTACATTTTTTACGGTTGCAATGGTTGCAAAATAATTCTAATATTGTTGTATATAAGGAAAAGTCACGTGAAAATGATAAATCTTTGACGAAATAGGTAGAAACAAGTAATAATATTGATAATATGGGATAATCAATGAAGAATTAACAAAATTGAGTGAAATCTGATGTAATCTTACTAGTTTTATTGGTACATTAGAGCTCCACTTCTTCTGATTTTGATTTTGAATCCATGCCTCAGAATTGGTCGGAGTCGTAACAATTTCTTGGAATTATACTTAAGAACGTACCAGCTCACACAAGCAATAGAACAATGTACCACAAATACTAGAAGGAAGCAATGAATTTAAATCGTAGAATGGAACTAAGTTAAAGTTAGATGAGAAGTGTAAAATCTTCCAATTTGTTCAATATTAGAAATTGAGAATGAATAGACAAAAACTTAAAGGTGAATTAAAATACCTGTAACTCAAAATCCTTGTAGCTAGTTAAACAAATAAAGTTAAATCTCTCTATTTCGCTTGAAAATTATTTGGAGAATCACCACCAATGTTGAAGAATATTTGCAATAAATTAAAAAGTTGATTAAGTCTTTTTTAGGGGTAATTGAAAAAATAAATGAATAAACACACAGAAACAGAACAATGATATTTGATAATCTCTCAAATCAACGATCATATAAATAGCAGTTCTTGGCTAACGATATTAAGTAATGTGGTATATTTGTAACTTTCAACTACAGATCATGTAAATTTATTATAAGTTGATATTTTGGATATCTGTAATGTGGCAAACTTTCCATTAGATCATTCAAAACTTCTAGCTACTAGAGATATATCTTCACCCAAATATAGGCGCCCAACCACATTTAATTTTGCAACGCCTGGGTGAAAAATTCAATTTCTAATTTATTAAAGTCCAAAACCTCATATAGTTATGTTACGCTACATCCTATTATAGAATCACAACTCTATTATTTACTTGCTTACCCTGGTTCACTTCCGGATTTGTTCTATTTCTTTTCCACGCTACCATAAAAATCCCCACAAAATAACCCGTGACTTACCGAGTTACAAGAACAAAGGCATTTTGGTTGAATACACAACGAAGAACTAATCTAATAGGAGTTAAAAGTTGTCTAAGATGTAGAAGTTATAGATCTACCCATCTGTATATTACTAAACTGACTTCACCCCCCTTCTTTCTCTCTTAGTTTCCTCCTTTTCGGTGAAAGCCGCTTGCCCGAAAGAATTTTTTTTTTTTGCGCCGATTTCGCTTGGAAAAATTTCAATTTTGACTCACTTAAAAAAATTTCATATATATATTAATTTACCTATAGGAGATTGATTTACATAAAAGTTTATTATAATGCTTCGTACTAGGATTAATCAAAGGTCCTTTTTAAACCTTGCAAGATGTCAACTCAGATCAATAACTAAAACTACAAGTCAAAGTGCTACTGCTGCCCCTGCTACCAGAGCCCAACCAGCTCCTTCTTTCAATCAAACTACCCAAAAGGAAATAAATAAAGAGATAAAGAGTACCATAAAAAAGGGAAAGAGTCAAGGGTATAAATCCAAAACCATTATGGATGATTCATTCATTGGTTTAACCGGTGGGGAAATCTTCCACGAAATGATGTTGAGACATAATGTAGACACTGTATTTGGTTATGCTGGTGGTGCCATCTTACCAGTCTTTGATGCTATTTATAATTCCGACAAATTCAAATTCGTCTTGCCAAGACACGAGCAAGGTGCTGGTCATATGGCTGAAGGTTATGCTAAAGCTACCGGTAAGCCAGGTGTTGTTTTAGTCACTTCTGGTCCAGGTGCTACCAATGTTATCACCCCCTTAGCAGATGCTCTCATGGACGGTGTGCCGTTAGTTGTATTTTCAGGTCAAGTTCCTACCACTGCTATTGGTACCGATGCGTTCCAAGAAGCCGATGTTGTTGGTATTTCCAGAAGTTGTACCAAATGGAATGTCATGGTGAAGAATGTTGCTGAATTACCTAGAAGAATTAACGAGGCCTTCGAAATCGCCACTTCTGGTAGACCAGGTCCTGTTTTGGTCGATTTACCTAAAGATGTCACCGCTTCCATCTTAAGACAAGCCATCCCAATAAATACCACCTTACCTTCAAACGCTTTACAACAAATCACCAAACAAGCCACTACTGAATTCACCAAAGAAGCCATCAAAAGATCAGCTAACCTTTTAAATAAAGCCCAAAAACCAATCATTTACGCCGGTGCCGGGCTCTTAAACCATCCAGATGGTCCTAAAGTGTTAAAAGAATTATCCGACAAAGCCTGTATTCCCGTAACTACAACTATTCAAGGTTTAGGTGCTTTTGATCAAAATGATTCTAAATCTTTGGATATGTTAGGTATGCACGGTTCGGCTGCTGCCAACACCGCCATGCAACGAGCAGATTTAATCATTGCTTTAGGTGCTAGATTTGATGATAGAGTTACTGGTAATCTCTCGAAATTCGCCCCTGAAGCCAAATTGGCCGCTTCGCAAAACCGTGGTGGTATTCTCCATTTCGAGATTTCACCAAAAAATATCAACAAAGTTGTTGAAGCCACCGAAGCTGTTGAAGGTGATGTCACTGAAAACTTAAAGAAATTCTTACCATTTGTCAATGCTGTACCAGAAAGACCCCAATGGATCAAATCCGTCAATGAATGGAAAGAAAAATACCCTTATTCTTATCAATTAGAAACCCCAGGTTCAAAAATTAAACCTCAATCTTTGATTAGGGAAATTAACAAACAAGTGCAAACTTATGGTAAAGAAGTTATTATTACCACCGGTGTTGGTCAACATCAAATGTGGGCAGCACAACATTTCACTTGGACTAGACCAAGATCAATGATCACCTCAGGAGGTTTGGGAACTATGGGTTTTGGTTTACCAGCAGCCATTGGTGCTCAAATCGGTAAACCAGATGCAATTGTTATCGATATCGATGGTGATGCTTCTTTCAATATGACATTAATGGAATTATCTTCCGCCGTACAAGCCAATGCACCAGTTAAGATTTGTGTCTTAAATAACGAAGAACAAGGTATGGTAACACAATGGCAATCATTATTCTACGAACATAGATATTCTCATACCCATCAATCTAATCCTGATTTCATGAAATTAGCCGATGCCATGGGTATTAAAGGTATCAGAATCAACGAACAAGAAGAATTAGTTGGAGGAGTAAAAGAATTCTTGGATTACACTGGTCCAGTGTTATTAGAAGTTATGGTAGAAAAGAAAGTACCAGTCTTGCCTATGGTTCCAGGTGGTAACGCTTTAGATGATTTTATTGTTTGGGATGCTGAAGTTGAAAGAACCCAAAATGAATTAAGAAAAGAAAGAACCGGGGGAAAACATTAAATGACTTGCAAAGCAGAACAAGTAAACAAAACAAATAAATAATTAAATAAACAAAAAACTTAAATTATTGGGTAAGGTCAAAAAAACATCATTTGTTGAATGTTCATTCAATTCAATCAACTAGAATAAAATATATTCATAAATCATAACATATATAGTTTGATATTAATAAAGTACGCTTCTTTTTTATATGTTGTAGTAAATTTAACCCACCACCCCAATTTAGAAATTTTGGCGCCTTTTTTGGCACCTTATCGGCTACCCAATTTGGCTGACCGCGAAGAAAAAGAAAATAAGAAACGCGCAAATGGTTTAGTGGTAAAATCCAACGTTGCCATCGTTGGGCCCCTGGTTCGATTCCGGGTTTGCGCATTCTTTTTTGCATCCTTTATATTTTTGGTATCAATGTGTCAAAAACGTCAAATATGGACATAATATTCAGATAATATAATAAAACAAAATAATCTAGATTAGGAAGGATAGAGTAATGTAAAAGTCAATACAATATCAGAATCCAGACCATTTTAAGACAAAATTTACTAATATTTAAAAATACTAGGTAGTTTCATGTTATGCAAAACTCTTCGGGGTTAGCCACAAGAATCTACGAATATTATTTATTTATGACGTCTAATTGACTACCATCGAGCTGATAACGTCCCAAAATATTCAAGCAATAATACATTTCCATTCAGGAAAAGATTTGCCCACAGTCACACGATGCTTACTATATGCTACTACAACCGTATTACTACATCCGAGAACTACAACCTTACTATTACAAATGACAATCAAGAATTACTATAATATCCAAGCTTGAATCATATGAACCAATCTCCGTTGACAACACCAACCGTGGTTTGTACCAATCTCCATTAAAATAACCTTAACCCAGCCACATTTCAAACGAGTTATTAGATTTCACCAGTATGTCATTGGAGTATTTTTAGAACAGAAAAAACAAAAAAAGAAAAACAAAAAAACAAAACAAAATTAACGAAGTCAAGGTTCCACAATGTATCCATCTTTACCCAATATCATCTCCTGCTGTTTCTCTTGTTTAATTACTACTACTTTCCTACCTTTTTATCTATTTCCTGCATATAACATCTAAATTTACCATCTGAATTTGAAACCCTTTTACCCGAGAACCCCATACTACAAATTCATAAACACATATCATCCAAACATTGAAAAGAAAAACATAGGAGTTTATGATGAAGGAAAAGAAGGACAAATCACAAGCAAACCTTAAACTAATCCATGCGGGTACAGGTGTCAGGGTTAGCCAGGCTTGTGATCGATGTAGAATCAAAAAAGTACGTTGTGATGGTCAATACCCTTGTGGCAATTGTGATAAAGTAGGGTTTGAATGTAAAACCAGTGATAAGTTGACCCGAAGAGCGTTTCCTAAAGGTTATACCGAGAATTTGGAAAAAAGAATTCAAGAATTGGAAAATGAAGTCAAGAATTTGAAAGATGGTACCGACCAAAAAGATCAGGATCAGGATCAGGAGAGGGAGCAGGAAAAGAAGGACTATGCTGATGATAATGACGAATCCAAGGTTATCATTAACAAAAATATTCAAATTAATAACCCAATAGACCAAATATTGAATATAGACAATAAAGGGATTATTATTGGTAATGATAATCTAAACTTTGAATCACAATTCAATCATTTATTAATCAATTTGAATTTGCCTTTCTTAAAGATTAAGAATTCCCATAATTATTTAATTAATGATCCAAATTCGTTTTTGTATTCCGGAAACTCCAATAATACTGATTTGGATTTGATTTATAATCCATTAACTAACAATTTATCTACAAGTCTACCCACGGAAATTTCCAACCTTTTTGTCAAGTTGATTAATAATTTCAAACTGATTTTCAGTAACAAACATGAGTTGGACTACCAAATCATCCAATTCTTCCTTAATTATAATATTTTCATCCCTATTTTTGATTACAATCAATTCATCGAACTATACAATGAATTCCACATATCATACCCATTCATTTTCACATACAACGACTCATCCATCAACGGCTACAACCTATCCATCAACTACTCAATCATCAACAAGTATTTCTTGTTGATTATCCAGATCTATACCATCATCTTCATTAATGATGAATCTTGTTTGTTGAATCTAAATCTTGTCAATTCCAATTTCAAAGTGAAAAATATCAGCTTTGAGTTGTACGACCTTTTGCCATACTTTAACACATTTCACATCTCGATTGATCAACTCCAAACATACTTGTTGTTTCTTTATTATTCATTGTTAAACAATAATAAAGAAAAATCATTGATTTTATGTAACTTGGTCAATTCATTTATTGGGATTCTAGGAATCAATTTGAATTCGAAAAATCTATTCTTCAATGATTTAGCATTATCAAAAATAGATAAAAAGATTCGTATCAAGAACTTTTGGAGTTTTAAAATCTTACTTAAATGTTTTAACTTGAAATTCGGCTACAAACCAAGTTTGAATACCACCATTGTCAACCCAGTGACGATTGATAAATATTTCCAATTGACTCCGGAGAAATTGTCATCATTACTAGACGACGATGATGACGATTTAACCGTTTTACTTAAGCCATCGATCGAATTGTTAAATCTAATGAATATCATCATTCCATCGTCGTTTTCTCCCAACTATTATCAATATTTGAAAAAGAAAGATACTAAAAAGAAGAATAATCCTAAATTACATTGGATTTTAAATGATGATGATGGTGATGGTAATGATGGGAATTTGAATTACAATTTTAATCAATTTCTCATTATTGACAAGAATTTAGTCGAGTGGCATCAATCGCTAAAATCAAAAAATTTGAATTTAGTCCCTTTGCAAAAATTGAACTTATCAGATGTTGCAAATGTTACTTCGAATAATTTATATCTTGATTTGAAAAATGAGAGCAATATCATTAATCAAGATTCATTAATGCATTATTATAAAAATGGACTACCCGATACTTATGCCAGTTCTCAATTAATATCAGTCCAATTGAATTTTCACTACAACTTAATTCGATCTCAGAATTATTTAAATTTTATTGTTGATAAAGAATTAAATTTCAATCATTATTTATCAATTTTTGAATTGTGTAAAGAAGTGTTAAATTATTTCTTGTTGGTATTCAATCATGTTGGTCAATCAAAACAAATCAACGATAAACCAAATTTGGTTATGCAAAGTTTGGGTTTAGATGTCGATGAAGATGGGTTTGTTATCAATGACTTTTCAGTAAAGAGGAAAAAGAATAACCAGAATGTGAATACCAGACGCAACATTCGGGAGGTTCCCGATTCTCCATTCAATGCCATGATGAATGGGCTTTCATTGACAATCATTAGTTTGAAAAAATCAATCTTGTTACAAATGATTTATTTATTGATTTGTTTATTGAAATTTTACAAAAGAAATGAATTTTTATTGATATCAAATTCTTTAAATTTATTGAATGATTGTATAAATTTATTTATAAAAATATTTATAAATTATAAATCGAATAAAGCTCGTCATAAAGAAGATGAAATTTACAGAAAGTTAATTAACGATGAGTTTAGAACAGATATTTTGAATGAAGATGATGACGATGATGATGAAACATTTTATACATTGATTGATTGGGACGATGAAGAAATGAATGAAGATTTGAAATACCTTAAAGTTTTGAAATCAATTCAATATAAAAGTGCCAATTTATTAACAAAAATGAATGATAAAAACAATCAAAAAGAACAATTACAACAGCAACAAAATAGTCGTCAACAAGAGAATTATTCCCAAGGACAGCAGTATACGAATTCTCCCATTCCAAATTTAAATAATGCCAACCCCCATGCAACTCATTTGCAATCACAATTACCACAACCAATATACCAAAGACCAATGGAATCATCACTGGCTACTCCACAATACTACGAAGCCAGTTCGCCAAACTTTGGTAATTACAAAATCCCATCAATGACTAAATTAGACTTTTTATTATCGGAGGATCATTTTCGCCAATACAATTCAAGTAACCCACAAACTTCTCAAGAAGAAATCATAAAAAAGGAAAAGCTGGTGATTAATGATTTGATGAATATGAAGAATAATCAATGGAATAGCAATTTTGATCAATCTAATAAATGATAATGAATACCAAACAAGCAGGGTTATATGTCAATTATAATGGCGAACTTTACCACCATTATATTCAACGGCCAAGTCAAAATTATAATTATTTGATATTTCTATCCATAAGGACAAACGGTAAGTTTTTAATGTTTATTTATATGTATATATGTACTTTTAATATTTATGTGAAACATGAAGTAGAATAGTAATTAAATCATTTAAGATCCAGATGTGATTTCATGGCACAATACCTTCCTTGGTAGGGTAGTCATATTTGCCTGAAACTGTAGTGAAATATGAAAAAATATCTTAGATCAGGGAATTAAAAACTAATACATTGGGAGAGAGTAGACTATCAGATGAAAGATAACTGCCAATGGGATCGACCTAGGAGAGTGTGACGGGAAAGAAGTAATAATGATCAGTGGTAGAAGAGTAGTGGAGAACATTACACAAAACCAATTTTTATCTACGTCATTCTATTTTGGAATTTCTTCGCTTGTTGTTGCCCCCATTGTTTGAGATAACAAAAAGATCCAATCATTTTTTGTTCTACCCCACATTCCACAAGGATATAAGGATTCAAATATTACAACTTTTAATTTAGAATTTATTCTTCTTTTCCCTTTACCATGCCTATCAATAGCTTTTTAAGAAGATTTTCCAATCCAGATAACAATATCAATAATACTGCCAACAACTTCAATACCAACCCCACACCAATGGTTGTCGACTTACCTAAGGATGATTTGAGTAAAATTCCAAAGAGTAATCCTATTCATGAATTGATCATGCAAGAAAAGTACCATCGCAGTAGTGATAACTTACATGTAAGCTTGTAATTAACCAGTGGTGTATGCTAATGTTTGTGTCATTCATTTGACGCGAATGGGTAGAGTGTTTTGGTGTGGTTTGCTTTACTATGGTTAAATATGGATATAGTTTTTATATGTTACGATTTTATAGGTATAATGGGATAATTGGTTTATAATGGTGTGTTTTTTGTCGAGCCCCTTCGACTCTTGTAGATCATATAGGTTGTAGTTGGCGTCTAATTTTGTATAGTTTTAATGGTTAAACTTTTAACCTTTTGATTCAGAGTCATACAATGTGGCGAAGTGAATTAGTCAAGCGAATGAACCTCTAATTAATGCATTTTCATAATTAATTGTTCATACCATTGATGGTGAACGAATTAGTACAATTTTCTTGTTACAGTAATATGTTTATTGATGATTTGATAGAGTAGATTAATATTTATTGAACAAGAAGTAGCATGGAAAACAAAGAGTATGAATTGGAACTCGAAATAGAAACAACCCATGATTATAACAAACAAAAAACAACACCAACAATGATTATGGTATCAATTGAATTCCAGTTTTGATGAATTGATAACGCCGCGGCTTTATAAGTATCGGTTCTATTAGTATAGTTATTACCATGTGCCATAGCGCTTCCGAGAAAGTATCCACCGGCGAAATACCCACCAGGAAACCTACCACCGTGATAATTTCCGGCATTATAGTATCCAGGAAGATAATAAGAACCACAATTTGATGAACATTTTTGGATACCTTGATATTGGGGACCTGACTTTGGAGCTGGACCTGCTTTAAAGCCTGACTTAGAGCCACCTGTTGAATAACCACCTTTGGAGCCAGACGAATGTGACGAATGTGAAGAAGAATGGCCACCGCTGCTTCCTCCTCTACCACCACCTCCACGACGCTTGTGTAATGTAGGATAAACCAAATTAGCTTCAGGTAGTAACTCTACAACCAAACCATCGACTTCATTGCCTGGGTAAGCCAAACCAGAAGTAAATAAAAAGATTGTCAGGAAAACTGTAAATAAAAGCATATTATCAATTAAGCCAGTTATCATTTCTTATATTTATAATCGGTTTAGCGAAACCTAATATTCAATACCAGGCGTCCTTGAAGACCTTCGGATCATTCTTTGTTGTTGAACTGTGCTTAGGTGGTATGTTCCAAAATATTTTTCCGAAAATTAACACATACAAAATATCGTTCCGAATACAAGATTCAAACATAAATGAATATTACACAGTGTTATCGGTATATAATACAGCTTTAGTCACCCATTAAACGATTTCCAGGCTGTACTTTCCAGAAGCCCGAAGAAAATGTGGCACCAAACTATGAAAGGTCACTGAATTGGATAAAAAGTAATGTTACCATCCATATAAGAACGTGGGAATCATGACTACAGACGAATCAGTCATGATTATGTACATATTCGAAGCCAAATAAGCATATCTTCAGTCACTATTTAAAGACAATATCCGGCTCGGATCGATTATCTAGGTGCATCTCCATGCTTCAAACAACTTCGCAAACGAAGTGAATGGCAGCTTTCAATTTAGAATGGAGTAAAGCTTTTATTCTCGAAAGTTCATACAAACATGTGAGAACTTTGGTTACAAGTCATGAAGGCAGTTCATCAATTTATTCGTTTGGACAATCTGATACGTCAAATAAGTCAACTCAAAGGGCACCCATGATATTCCCACGTATTAGAAATGGTAGTATAACACCGTGGATTTTATGTCAACCAAAATCGACTAACTTGATGCAGCTAAGTAGTATCATGACTTTGTTCATATAATCTTGGTCACAAATACTTCTCTTGAAATCTTAGAAATGAGGCTATTCAAAAATTATTGCTTTTGGAACCGATAATGCTAAAATCATAACTGCTTGAATGGTATATCAAAAATTTGAATAAAACCCATAACTATAGGTGGAATTAAAAGGAGGTTCTTGATTAGCTTGACTGCCAAGTAAAGTTTGAGAAGGTCCGTAAAACACAATGGATCAATGTGATTGAAAATTCATTATGAAGCAAGCTTGGATGGATCACTATGCAAACACCGAATAATAGGATTACATATGCAATCCATTAAATTAATTGGGAAAATTTCCTGGTCCAAACAAAATTTGCATTGTTGGATTATGAGTTTCAATATGAGAAATGCTATTGACTCTAAGGGTAGACCTTCATTGAAGTCAAGTATTCGAATATGATATCCTGACATGATATTACTTTCAAAGCTCGCATAAACGGTTGATCATATCATGTTTTCATTTCAGAGGTAAATCCATATTTAAGAAATACCTCCTAAGAATAGTAGGAGTATATAAATTGAAATCAAGACATTTAGATTGAGGAGATTGAATTGTAGAAGATGAACTAATTGACATATTACTCTATTCTTGTAGCTCAGATATATATATATTGCTCAACCTGTGCTAATCCAACTAATTGGAAAAACTTAAACATAAAAGCCACCCTGATTTTGTCAGGTCTCAAGGAACTTTCAAAATTAAGTTCCAAAGCACTGTAATCCTTGACTATCGTAGTTATAAAAGTAGTACAAAAAATAATAATCTATTGTAAAGCAAATGTTTTACTTGCACATTATAAAACTAATTTTGTGAACCTCAAACCAGCTACGACGTCGACAATCAGATAATATTTGTGAGCGATAATGTGTGATCTCCGTTGAGCCTAGGATCATCAAATTTGTGGATTGTTTTTATTGGTCATTGGATCAGTTTTGTCGAACTCGCAACATCAATTGTATTAATTTATAGGTGTTTGCTTTGGCCATCAATGGTCGGAAATTTCTGCACGGATCGGCCGTAGGTTGCTTGCTCTTGGCAAAATATTTGGACTTCTGATGATGGCTTTATCGGTGAATGTTAATTGTCTGATGAAAAATGTCAAAAAGTCAAACATTTTTATTACAGTAACGGGATCAGTTGGCTACAGAGTTTTGTCACTAGAGGTTAGTTGATCTTAAGGTTTTAGCCAGAGTATTTAACACTAATTTTCGATAATTTTTCATCAAAGATTTTCGTCAAGGTTAACAATGCCAAATCTCGAATCGAAAAACTTAATTACATTCCGGGGTTTATTGTATGCAAAAGTTTCGGTTCGTATTGGGGTACCTTTCGGTCTTGATTGTTTCCGGTTTACCTTACTAAAGTTGAAATGAAGTTGTGGAGTTGATGTTTTATTGATAGGCATGTCGATCCAACAATCCAATCAGGCGTGTCATCATCGTTGTGTTACACTTTTATTATTTTTTTTTCGTATATTGATAATCTGTCTCTAATTATTAATTCTTAACCCTTGAATATATTCTACACACATTTATCTATAATCCCACGTTTCTATATTCCAAGAAACTTACTCTATTAACTATCCCTTTATCACATTAATTTCCTCTCTCAATCGTATATTCTGCAGATCAATATATTCCACAAATACACCTGCTGTGAACTAAACCATTATTGTCTTCGTTTCTCTTTCGTTCAAGCTATGCCCAAGTTTCTAATTGTTCAAAATAATCAACTCTTTTACCCTTACAGTTATCTATGTTATCGACAACAGCTTGTCTAACATCATCAACCATCATCAAATGTCCACAGGTAACAAAACCAACCGGACTTTGTGATTCTTCAATTTCGGTGGCCACAATGTGATTTATATCTGGTCTACCCTGTCTAAATTCAATATGATCCAAATTTCCACGATTTGTAAGTAAAGATGATTCATTAGATGAATCCGAATCAATCGAATCTGTGCTATGTAATTTTGACAGAGTATTAGGATCAGTAGTTATATTATTTAATTGTCTTGAAAATTCAGATACTGTTGGTTTGGTAACGTATACAACAACTTGAACTTTGGATCCTTTAAGAGCCATTAATTCTTTATAAAACCAAATCAAAGAACGATACTCTCTGATAACCCAATATAACTTAATTTTTTGTTTCGACTTGTTATTGCTACGAAGTAATGGAGTAACTTCGTCAGAAGACGAACTGGAACCACCATTTTGAAGAAGCTCCACAATTTCTGAATAGAGACCGGGAATACCATTACCACCAGCGATGAATACAGCAGTATCATGTTTTTTAACTGGAGCAGCTTCTCCGTATGGCCCTTCTAAAGTAACTTTGATTGTTGCAGTTTTATCTGGCATGGTTGCTAAATATTGGTATAAACCATGTGTAACTCCACCTTTCACTTTACAATACAAGATAATTTCATCAGAATTACCAGGAAGTTCTGTGAATGTGAATGGATGGGACTGCCAAAAACAGCTTGGTCTCAAAAAATGGATGTATGCATACCCACCTGGGTTATAAGTCCAAAGTTTGGGTTTTGGAATTACAACTCTCAAAGTCTCATCTGCCAATAACGATACTTCTGCATTGGCGATCCCAAACCAAGCTAATCGTAAAAGTCTAACGATACGATCAAAGCCCCAAACAGCAACAGACGCCTGGAAAAATATTTCATAACCAAAATCAACAATATGATAATAACCACCAATGATGAATATAACAGCAAATAATATATGAGTCAATAAAAACATTTCATACCAAGTTCTTCTCAAGTGTAAAAAAGCTTGAGCACATAAGAAACACATCAACACAGTTGCAACTACACCCCAATAAAAGTATGGAAGAGTTATGTAGTTCATATACCCATGCGGAACACATATAATAGTATAAGCAACGGCGTGAATAACTACCAAAATAGTTGATATCCTGGCAATCCACTTATGATAAGCAATGAAAGTGTTATAATGAATTCTTGTGGTAAAACATAAGAAATTATTTCTACCTGCAAATAAAATTAATAACGGCACCATAAAAGTACCAGTTATACCTGATCTATCACCAACGTACCTACATATGGCGTTTAGCTTCGTATCAAAAAGGGTATCATTAGGATCATAGGCGCTGATATCGGCATTGAAGATTATTGTAAGAATCACAAAACCGGAGATGACCAAAGTTTCCCATCTAGAAGGGATTAATGCAAATTGTAACTTACCAAAGTTTAAAGATTGATTCTTGTTTTTACCATAGACCGCCGGTAATGTTATGTATTTCCTCCATTTATTAGAGGCTGGTCCAGCAAATTTATGGATTAAGCCGGGGAATAATACTTTAGACCAATTAGATATCATAGCACCCAATAAAACAATATTCCAATAGCTGACTATCGCCATACCATAAAAGATTGACCTATTAGTATTATTGAAGAATTTAAAATAGGAGTTACCATATTTGATTCTCGCAGTCTCATCGAGTATTATTGGAACATCAATTGGTAACGTTGAATTGAAATTGGGAATATCGGAAGTAGGAACAGCAGCTTGGCTGTAACGAACTACAGCGTCGTCAAGTGCTGTTTCACTTGGAAGAGGCGTGTAGTAATTGGCACAAAAATTTGAATACGTCGTTTTGAACTCTTCAAACGATCCATCGTAAGCAGTTGCACATCCCATAACTGTAGCCATATTGTTTTCATTGGTACAAGCACAACTTAACCTTTCCAATTCATCACAAAATGTCAAAGTTTGAGCAATTTGGAAGTTGCATGCCACTAAAACTTGATATGCCTTAGAATATGTAACATGTATACTAGTAACTGTGGTCGAGTATAATGCTAAGACCAAGCACAAGTGAAAATATCGCATTTAAATAGTCAGTTTAGCCTTCCAGGCAAATCCATTCGAAAAATAACAAAATTTGACTGGTTAATTCAGTCAGATCTAGAGGTTAAATATCTTCAATAATTTGCTGACATAATCCCATTGTTCTTGGATTATATACACTACGCCAAGATGCTGATCTTATAGATAAATGTAAGTTTAGGAATTAACCAGAGTGAGGGAGGGAACAGGAAGGGGAAATGGTACAGAATAATGTAAATAAGGTAGAGCTTCATAGTTAAAAAACTCCCATTAATTTTATACCAAATTAGACCTTATATTTGGTGTTTGCATTAGGTTAGATGAAATAGATAAAATTTATACTCGACAGTAACAAATTTCTAATAATCGGATAAGGTGGAATAATGTTCAGAGAATACGGTTGAGTCCATCAAATGTATTCTACTAGTGTAGTACTAACTCCGAAGTGCACTTCTAAAATTTTCGTAAGTGGTTGACTACCAAATTAGGTAACTCTATTGCAAGTTCTCATTGCTTAAAATTCAGTTGATTATGCAAGCGATTATCAAATTTAGTTTATAATATTCAGTTGATGACTTTTAGTTTCGATAGTTTGTTTTTTTCGGAGATTTCTATACTCTTGGGTTTTCGTGGCTTTGAATGTTAATTGCTTTTTTGGTGCACCCGTAGATGGTTTAGATTAGCATATTTATAGAACTCGAGTTAATATTACAGTGGTAATGCTGCTATTGTTATTAATTAATAGACTATATATAAAACTCACAATTAAAAAGTAAAGTAATCTCAAACTTGGGCTTGATTCTGAAATATTTATTGTCTCTATGCCCAAATTTCCACTTGTTCAAAGTAATCAACTCTTTTACCTTTATCTTTATCAATATTATGAACCACGGCTACTCGAACATCATCAACCATCATCGAATGTCCACATGCAACAAAAGCAACTGGTCCCGCCGATTCTTCAATATCGGTGGCGACAATGTCATTTATATTTGGTCTACCTTCTCTAAAATCAACGTTATCCAAAGTTTCTTGAATATTAACTAGCGAATTTACTTCCTTCGATTCCGAATCATTTAAATCTGCTGATTCAAGTTTCTTCAGTTCTTCAGAAACTCCAGCAAGTTTATTCAATTCTTTCAAATATTCGCTTGACGATGGTCTTGTAACAAATATTGTCGTTTCAATCTTTGAATTTTTGATCGCCTTCAATTCTTCATAAAACCACAATAATGAACGATATTCTCGTATAATCCAGTATAGTTTAATAGTTTGTTTTTCATTTTTACCATTATGAAGAAGGTCCACCATTTCTGAATAGAGACCGGGAACACCATTACCACTAGCAATAAATACAGCTGTACTATGTCTTTTAACTGGTGCAGCTTCTCCATATTGTCCTTCTAATGTAACCTTTATTGTTGCAGTACATTCTGGCATAGTTGCTATATATTGATACAAACCATGAGTAATTCCACCTTTCACTTTACAATATAATATAAGTTCATTGGAATTACCAGGAAGTTGATTAAATGTAAATGGATGGGACTGCCAAAAACAGCTTGGTCTCAAAAAATGGATGTATGCATGCCCACCAGGTACATATTTCCATTGCTTTGGTTTTGGAATTACAATTCTTAATGTTTCGTCAGCTGATAACGTAACCTGAGCATCAGCAACTCCAAACCAAATCAAACGCAAGATTCTAACAAGTCGATCAAACCCCCAAATAGCAACAGTGACAAACATAAATGGACCATATCCATAATCAATAATATGATACCATGTTCCAACCACAAAGATCACTGCAAATGCAATATGTATCAACAAGAATACTTCATACCACGTTCTCCTCAAGTGTAAAAATGCTTGGACACATAACAAACACATCACAATTGTTGCAATTATACCCCAATAGAAATATTTTAACGCGGCATAGTAAGCATAACTATACTCCGCACAAACGATAGTGTACGTAATTGAATGAATAATTACCAAAATTGTAGCCATTCTTGCAATCCATCTATGATAAGAAAGAAATGTATTATACCGAATTTTAGTGATCCAAGATAAAAAGTTATTCCTACCAGCAAATAATATTAATAATGGAACCATAAAAGTAGGCGTAATCCCACTTCTATCACCAACATATTTACTTAAAGCATAAAGTTTACCTTCAAAAAGTGGATCACCAGGTTCGTATGAACTGATAGTAGCGTTACTTGCGATTGAGAGTATAATAAATCCCGAAATAACAAGTGATTCCCATCTAGTAGGTATTAAAGCAAATTCGACCTCGCCAAAATGTATTGATTGATTTTTAGATTTTCCGAAAGTAGCTGGCAAAGTAACATATTTTCTCCATTTATTGATGAGTGGTGCTGTTAATTTGAACACTAATGTTGGAAAAAGAATCCTTGACCAGTTTGCCACCATAGCAATCATTAAAACAACTACCCAATAACCTAAAATACCAGCACCATAATACATTGATACATTAAAATTACCTAAATACTTGTAATATGAATTAGCATATAACATTCTAGTCTGTTCATCAACTATGATTGGAACCTCGAGAATTGCAGTCAGGTTGTAATTAGGGATCGAACTTGTTTCAACTGCAAATTCATTATAACGATCTAAAGCATCATCAAGAACTGATAAGTTTGCAAGGGGGACAAAATAAGTTGTACAGTAAGTCGATAATGTGGCCTCGAACTCACCCTCTGGTGGATTAAATTTCATGGCACATCCCATTATGGTAGCCAAATAATTCTCATTAACACAAAGACAGTTTACTTCTGTTGCATTACAAAAAGTATAAGTATTCGCGATAAGATAGTTACAAGCACCCAAATATTGAAATGTCTTGGAGTAAAATACCTGGGCTTCAGCAACCGTTTGACACAATGCCAAGATTAAACCAAAATAAAGGTACCTCATTTATTCAGCTTCTCTTTTCAAGTTAATTAAATCGGAAATTTAAAAGACACATTGAGGCAAATTTATAGTTGAACGGTAAATTAACTCTCCCAGACATATTGACCCAATGATGTGCAATTAGGAGGCAGCCAAGCAATTAATTGAGCTTACCACATATACTCGAGTCAGGTGAAGCATAATAGAGATTGACTAATCTCGATAGTAACCAATAGAATATGAGCATTTGATTGCATTAACCAATAGAGTTGGTGTATAATGCCGCCGTTTGTTCAAAATTATCTGATGAATTAGATAAAAATACGCACCATTGTTCTTTTCCCACTAAAGTCGGAATTTGATGCAAGTCTGTCATGTATACCGAAAAGGCAAATAAACTTTGTCCATTGTTTTAGACTATGGCCAATGGTGTATTGCCTAATATTTGAATTGTCCCATCCCAATTACCAAAAAGCAGGCATGCTTGCCCCTCAAAATCATATACTTGATCCGAACTATTATTGTGGGACATAAAATCAGCTGTACCTTGGTCATTATCCAGCAGCATCAAATTTTCTTGAATTGCAACCTTGTTCTTGGAGATGCAGATATTTTAATGTCGTACCTAAAGACAACCGGTTAATTCAATGTCCGACTGATTTTATCAGATCCGACAATATATTTGAATTACGCGAAGAGTAATATTTAGCAATTGAACCTTGGTGGCTAGCCAATCGAAACAAATTGGTACACTAAAGTTCCTTTTAGCTTGTACCAACATTCAAAAGGTTTTGTAATCGTGGGATATACGATTTAAGCTGGCTTGGACTAGACATCCAATCGATTTCGGATATTGAATTTGAGCTGGAAGGGTTGATCTGATTAACAACCTCAAATAAGGCTTCGCCGGCCAATGATTTAACAATCTCTAACTTATGATTACAACTAACCCATACGATTCTACGTCTCACCTTCACTTGTAATTCTCTGTCATCTACAAGTGCTAGGTGTTGAAATATTTTCAAAACTAGTCCGATTCTCGATACATTAGCTGTATTGATATGCAAATTATACCCTCGGATGAACAATCCATTGTAATTGAAATTGAGGGGAATTGGAATCGATGCTTCAAATATCTTAACAAATACATTTAATCCTGTACTGTACATACTTAATTGTCGAGACAGCAATTTGGTCAAGTCATCATCTAGTTTTAGAAGCTGTGCAACCTTATTCAACACATCTAATCTATTTGAATCGGACAACTGCAAGTAAAACTTCATGAATTCCCTGAAGGCATAATTGATAATCGAACTATTACCAGTTAGAGGTCCAAGGCTGAAAACAACCCCACGCCAAAAATCTAGTTTCAATTCCTCATCGGAGTCTATTTGATTATAGTATATGAATAGCTTCGCATAATATTCACTATTCGAAAGTTCATGCAAACTAGTGTTGTCAGTCAATATCAAAAATGCTTCGAATTTAATTTTATCAAACATCTCTCCTGACAAACGCAATAATTTTCGATTCAACAAGGAGGTATGGTGAACACGATATCGATGTTGCTTAATCAATCTCAATGTCGCTAACCGTACTTTAGATCCAACATCACCCTGATTTGTTACGGTATAGTCATCTAACAACTCAAGTAAAGAATCAATATCAAGACTTGGAAAATTGTCCAACTGAGATTGTAAGCCATAGATCATATTGGCTTTGATTTCACAACCAACAGAACCCCATAGCACCTCGATCAACTCAGATAGTTGTTTATGATTATAATGCTGA
This sequence comes from Candida sp. Y128-05E, assembly GCA_037042355.1. Classification (NCBI taxonomy): domain Eukaryota; kingdom Fungi; phylum Ascomycota; class Pichiomycetes; order Serinales; family Debaryomycetaceae; genus Candida; species Candida sp. Y128-05E. The sequence continues at coordinate 29,965 of JAXQKE010000018.1, read as the reverse complement.
AAATAGAATATGGTCTGGGATAGTATTATATTGCTTTTCTTCAAACAGTTGAGTAAAGTATAAAATTTTTCATCTTCTATTGTTTGTACTTCTTGGAAGTATTCTCGGAAAGGTTCAACTAATTCAAAATCATCAAGTTTCAAAATATTAAACAACGTCTGCCAGTTGATTATCGATCGATTTTGAAGTCGCATTAACTGAACCCATTTCAAATATCCTAGCGCTTTCTCCACTGAATCGTATTGCCAATCAAAGTTGAATAACACACCTTGGTCAATCACTGCCAATATTGCAACTTCATCTTTAATACTGGTAAGAAAATCACTTACAAAGTAGAGAGAATTTTCTGCTATTCTCAATCTCGTTAAGACCCCTTCCTGGGTAAATTCTGTTGAAGATTTCACATTGAATCTAATTGCATTTTCTTGAGGTGTTGTCATTAGAGTTTTCAAATATTCTGAACATAAAATTTTGCTTTGGAACTTGATATTACCATTGGTAATCTTGTCCAACAATGTGAGTATAAATAAATTCTTATCAAAACCAAGTTGTACAAGTTGCAAAATCAATAGATATGATTGGGGGTGACTTCCAATGGCATTATTTGAAAACAATCCAACAAAATCAATTATGAAATTTCCAATTTGTTCGGGAGTGCCATGAGTAAACATTACAGTACCAAATCTACCAATAAATTCTTGGATCACAGCCACTCCACATCGCCTTAGAATCAACTCAGAATCGAATATCGTCACCAAAATCAAGTCAAAAAATATAGTTTCCATCATGGATGGATTTGCATTGGAAATAATTTTGAAATTCTCTTTTTTGATCAATCTACAGAGTGACCACACAATAAAGCAAGAAGAATCACGAAGCTGACTTCCAATAGTATAATTGAATTTTTGTTGTTCAATAAATAAAGTTCGGTGGGCAATACTCAAAATTTTGGGAATGAAACTTTGTGGTAAGGTTTTGTTTAATGAGATATAACCAATAAACAATAGGATAGTATGATACTTTGCAATACTAATTTGATTATTATCAATTGTAATTTCGATAAATTCCTTATCTAAATCAACAATTTCCAATTGACATAACAAATAGTCAATCAATTGCGATAGATAATTGGTGGCATGAGGTTCTAAGTTCAAGCATATTGAACTAAGAGATTTTGCCATTGCGTATCTCAACGTAGTATCGAATTGGTCCAGCATGAAGTTCATAATATCATGAACAAGACTATTGATAATGCTGCTTACTTGATGGTAATCGCCCTTCAAGATATAGATTCGGGCAATCTTGCTCAAAACTTTAATAAGATACAATATATTCAAATTTGTAAAATTTGACTTGAAGAAACGGAAAATCTGCAAGTCTTGCTGAATAATATCAAGAAGAAAGGGTAAATGGCGATCCATTTCTTCAACAGGACATCGTTTCAATATTTTATTTATAGTTAACAAATGTCCTGATTTGACAGCACCATTTGACTCTCGAGGCTTGTCCCATTCAATCCTCAAAACATCAAAATATTTTTGCAACCAATTGTTCTTAAGTAAATCCTTTCGGCAAATTAACCGAGAGAGTAAAATCAGCGATACCAATTGATTCTTAGAAGCATTGGAATGTTTCTCCAATTGGAATATACCAATATCAAACAATTTTGCCGGCAAGTTTGTTTGAATAAGGTCCAAGTTAAAAGGAACTAGAACCAAATTAGACAACCACATCAAATTCAAGAAGATTTCATGATCATTAGTCAAATTAGAGAGTAATTCAATCAATCTCGGAATTAAGTAAATATCACTGGAGAAGTAATTGGTAATAATCTTGAACCCTCTAATTTTAGAAAAGTAGTAAACTGTTTCACCTATATTTTGCGTCACAAGATTAGATTTATTATTGATTTGATACTGGATCATGTATATATCGACCAATTTATCAATATACCAATCCAAATGAATATCAAGCAGCGTGGGCAACGGTTCAAACTCATTTATAATTAGTTTCAATTCATGAAATAGTTTAGTCAATTTATCATCAACATTTGGGAGTAAATGTATTTTTACAATCTCCAATAAGATCAGGTGTATTCTACTATGAAACTCATCACTTTTCCTAGTCAATTCTACCTCCAAGATCTCATCCATTCCATTATCTTCATTCTTACAACCAAATTCAAATTCACCACACTAAAATATAAATTATAATATACAGGATCAGTAAATCTCCCACTAACAAAAAATCTTTTCACTTAGAATACAATAATAATACCAAAGAACCAACACCAGAATGTCTGCTGTAACAATGTACTATAAGATAACACAAACTAGATCAGTGATAGGTTTACCACCTATTGTTAGAAAAAATATTGAAGCTTTAGGGTTGAAAAGAAGACATCAAACAGTATACCAACGAGTATCTCCTTCCACTGCCTACAGATTGAGTAAAGTGAAAGAGTTGATTAAAGTAGAGTTAGTGAATGAATTCAAGAATGCCCAACAAATCAATGCCGAAAGAAAATATAAACCAGGGTTTGAAATGATTAAAGGTGACTTGATTAATAAAAGTTATTAGATTATAAAAATGGAAAGGTGGGAATGAAGAATAAGAAAGTTGGTGAAGAGATAATGAAGGAATGTGGATAAATAAAGGTGAAGAATGGAAGGAGTGCAGTTTTGCAATAGAAGGTGGATAGGTAGTTGATAAACAACTAACGTTGAACATTGCCATGCAAATATTGCTGTATTCTTTTCAACCCAATATATATATGTGTATACTAGTCAATGTAAATATTTAATGTTATCTGAAATGTAAGCGGATGATGGTTTCTAGTATAGGTGAAAACAGGGGAAGCAGTGAAACTAGAGTAATTGGAGACTTGGTAGGTTAGATTTGCAGCAGAGTCATTGGAAATTTCGATTCACTTAAGAACTATGAATCTATTATGAAAATACAAAGGTAAACAAGGTATTTCATTGACATTGATATTGGCAAGTATTACTGACAAATATCACGATAAACTTTAACAATTGATAGAAACTACAGTTGAAAAAACAAACAACATATGTCTTCTATTTTCATTGATATTGGTAAATGTCAAAGAAATATCACGATATACTGCAACAATTGAAAGACACTACAATAGTACTTACAATCTGTGTCTTGCTTTAGACTGATTCTTGGAGAACTACAGAGATATACCCAGCATAAATTAAAAAAAGGAAAAATTCAAAGAGAATTGAAAGGAAAAGCAATTATCTAAACAATCATTCTGTTACATAAATACCTTCTTCAATTCCCCCCAAGTACTCCCTTCTATTACTCTAGTCTATCTATTTAAGAATTCAATGAATTCACGTGATTGAAAAAAAAACAATTTTTTTAATTTTTCAATGCGATTTTCTCCCAATCATTGAAGTTACAATACAAACTTGAAAAACTACAAACAACTAACAGTTGAATAAAAGTACAATTAGTACACATATATATACATAAAAATACAAAAAAAAAAAACATGTACATTAAAGCAGCTCAGAGGAATAAGTTAACCTCTTCTTTATTCAGTTCCACATTTGCCATTTGTGTATTACTAGTGGGTGCTAACTCAGTATTACCTTGTCCTGTTGATGGTATAGGAAGTAATGATACCGATCAACAAAAGAAATTGAAAATGAAGGAAAGATACCAACAAGAGAAATTAAGGGAAACTGAAGAAGAATTGAAGATTATAAAATAATCTCCATGAACTATACTCCGACGCATAGACTTGGAGAGGGAATGTAATGGAAATTGAGAGTAAGCGAGATGGTATCCAAATGAAATCGAGATGCGAATGGTGGGATTGTTGCAATGTTAATATCCCATTACAATAGATACACAGACAATTCCCGAGAAAACTATCCATTCAATGATCCTTACCCTTCTAATATCCACACAATTGCTTCATTCAATTGTACACATAACGATACAATGATAATCCAGACAAATATATTCACACAAACTTATTCATACTAGCATTTCAATCAGATGACTTTACCTACATTTAATTGATCAAAATTTACAAAATTACCCTTTATGTGGACTTGTATATATGCTGTTACCAGCAACTGTACTTTAGATATATATAATATAACCAGTTAATTGATAATTCTTGTAGCCAATCAGATGATGGAGTTTGTAAAGTCTATGCGACATTATTGGTTATTTAAACTTTGTCGTGCGATATAGAACTAAATATTGCGACATTATTTTAATTTTCATAGAGGTTAGGTTGGTCTGCTTAAAATTGGTACATCATTTCGAAAAAATTAGAAGTAGCAAGAAGAAAGATTCATAGTTTGGTATTACCAATGTAATAAAACCCTTTTCGTGGGATAGCAACAAGGTTTTCTCAAACGCAAAACTTTATATCTCCTGATATATTATCCTAGTTTTGATTCTAAGAGTAGGTTATAGTGTTTTAATATTTAAGATTCATCTATCATTAGGTTATTCCCGCATTCTTTGTCGATTTTTGTATTGACTACAGTCATTCCATTTTGTACTGGTTTCTCTTACCTTCATTGCCTCTGTTGGTAATTTTACAACCTAGAACTACTGTGCAGGATTTACAGCCTAATTTAGCTAAATGGTAAACAAACATGGCTATACCTTCATTAGGATTTAACCAAATCCCTATCTTATATAACTCTTTATCATGATGTCTAACCATATCCTGAGTTATTCACTTCCTTACAAACAGCCAAACAAATCAACAAATGTCTCTCGAGATTTACAGTTGCAACAAGATTTAAAAATCAATCAACCCAAACCAAAGCCAGTGGTTATATCCAAAGTTCCATTAAAGATAGACCAACAACCTATAAAACATCCCTTGGATGATTTGCTAATCAAATCAAAACTAGCCATAGATAACTACAAATTGGAGTTACCCTCCGATTTTCAACAAGATGAACCATTATTGCAATCACCTACAAAACCAATTGCTACTAGAACTAGGGGCACCAAAAGAAGAAATTATGATGCCGATATAGAAGAAGAAGACTGTGAAGATATAAATACTAGTTATTTCCAAGCCAATTCTTCGTCGGTGTTCAATACCCCAGTACGTAACAAAACGATTTTCTTTTCACCAGCAGGTAACAAACAAACCACAACAAAAGCTTCTACTCCCTTGAAGGAGATCCAGTTGAATCATAAACGTTCGTTAATTGATATTACCAAAGGTAAATTATTGAAAATGGATAAAGCAAAGATAATCAAAGAATCAACTGAAGATAAAGAAAACACCCAAGAAAACGACCAAGACGATGTAGATGAATCCGACTATGATCATCTAGCTTGTCATGCCCATAATATTTTACGTATGGCTGTCGACTCAACTATGTTGGGATCCACTTTCAATTCTTCGTTTTCTTTGGTCAATGATTCAATATTGGACAAAAGCAATAATATATTAGATGAAGATTTAGATAAATCGGTTCTTGAAATGGTCAAATCAAGAAAAAACAACATACTACAAAAGAATTTGGCGACAAAGATCGAAATTAGTGCCGATGACTTGAAAAATGTATTGAGCTGATCTATATTAATCTTGCTGGTCTATTGAAAAGTGTAATTTTAGCTAATCTTGTTGGCCTGTTGAAAAAATACGTTTTACCATTGCAGCATCTCTTTCATCATATTGTGGACGGTAGTTTCGTTTTAAACGGGATTGTTTATCGTATACTATTTGATCAGAATCTTTGCAAAGGTTATGTTCTTTCCAAAATGCATCAACTGCTCCCGGAGACAAATCAACAGCATAAGTACAAAATTTCATTAGTGTTTTGGTACCTTCATTTTCTTGTACAACTTCAGCCGGCAATTTTTGTAATGTTTCTAAAACTCGTTGATCAAGGGTATTGGAATTTATCAAATATTCATACATGATATATTGGACCCCGTCATGACAATAACCTCGGAAGTTAGCTTCTAGCATTTGACAGTATATTTCAACTGGTATTGAGTATCCATTTTGTTTTAAGCATTCATATAGGGTTATAGAACATTTCTTAGTGGCAGTACCCGTCCCCATTAGGTTAAATAGTAATACATACAGATCTTGATCCAAGTATTTAAGAAATCCACTGTCCACACGTTCGAGGACGATCAATACTCTTAATGCGGCGGTAAAGTTTTGAAATCGGAGCAAATGATTGAATAAGCAATTCAAGAAAATTGTGATTGTTTCTGGGAAGAATTTCGAATTTGTTTGAAGGTATTGAAAATGTGATTCGACAAACTTTTCCAAAGTCGCCATATTGGCAAAATTATTACCAAAATTTGACGATGCTATATTTGGATTTGACATTTTCTTGGGCAAGACGGTTGTCTCAAACAGATTTTCCTCCAATGCTTCAATTTTCTTAGCAATTGCCTTTTGTCTATTGATTGCATGTTCGACATTTTCATCGTAAGTTTGATAATTCCAAAACTTGTAACTCAACGAGGTGCTGATATCTTTAAAATTTAAAATTGTATCATTACCGTCGTCCTTAAATTTAGTAATAAATCCGTTTAACACCCCCAATACCCCCATGATACTCTCTTTATAATCATGCAAATCGTTACCATCCCAATTGGCTTTTAAATTAGGATTATAACAATATGCTTCTATTATCTTGACACATAATTCTTTGGTCAATGCTTTTTCACCTTGGACAAACTTGTGTAAGAAAAGCGATTCTATTAAAGTTAGGGTTCGATCGACATCTCCGTGGGTGGAGAATGTATGCAATATTGATAATATCAATTCGTCAGTTAGAGACGATAATATCGATTTATGGTAAACAGGGGTGAATATGGCATCTTCAGTCGATATGGATGCGTTTTGGAACTCCTTCATTATGAAATCATCATGAACCCGTTTGACCAATGGGTAATTATTTTCACTCAATGCCATAGTTAAAATATGAAGCCAAAGTTTGTCTTGTATTCTGGAAGTTTTTCTGGTTTCCAAAGCTTCTGCATCCAATATGACCTGTAGCCATTTATCCAACAATGAGCAGTTTTTACCCGATATTAACAAGCCAAGAAATCTAACTATGGGCATACGATCAAGTATGACCGACAGAGAATATGTGGAGAGCAAATCATCGAAATATTCATAAGCAATTTCATTTTGGTTTGAATTGAATAAGATATTGATATATGCTGAATGGTATAATATTTCGAGGTTGTCGCTATTCAATGGTTTCATATAATTGTCCCACAACAAATTTAAAGTAGCCAAATCAGTAAAATCGGCAGAATGTCTTAGGGTTTGTAGCAAATATTCCGACAATATGGTCTTTTCTTGCGCTGTAAGCGGCTGCAATACCTGAGTCTCTTCATGTTTATACCGAGTCATTGCATCGCAGTATGTTATCATAGCTTTTTTAACATGCAATTCCGTATTTTCTTGAGCAAACCACTCTAATAAATACAAATAAGCATTGTTATTCAAAGGTATGTGATGCAGTCTCATTTTTATTGAGAGTGTCCATATTTTCTTCAAATCATCTCTCTGTTTGAGTTCATTTATTCTAGTATAACATTGTTCTGGAGTGCCATATTTCTCCAAAAATGGTACAGGTGCTTTTATAGTACCGACCACCTCTGATTTCCACCTTATACCACCTTTCCAACTTCTCAGTCGTGCTTTTGAAGCAGCAGCAAATCGATTTAACATTTGGTGAAGAATAATTTTGCAACTCCTGGAGAGACTTTTGTATGGAGCTCTACTGAAAAATTCATTTGCTAGAGAGAAAGATTTGAATTCTGAGGAAACAATTCAAATGGGTTTCAGAGTGGGTAGACGACTTCTAGCTACTTCTGCTGATGCTGCTAAGCAGCTGCAGTTCAATGTGTTTGATAGAGGTGCTAAATTAATCCATCGGACAAGAACTCCCAAACTAAATCCAGAATTATCAAGAAAAAAGGAATACTTACGAGATGAAGTGGCGTTACGAACTATAGAAAGATTGGCTTTCATTACTCGAGATTTCGATAAAGTTTTAGACTTTGGTGCTCATTCTGGGAACTTCTTACGAACTTTATGTACTGAAACTGAGGTTCCTCAAGGTGCTGACTTCCCCGAAGCTGAGATGACTAAACAATTAAATAACGATAAGGGTGTAATAAGAAATAAGATTAAAGAACTTACGTTATTTGATTCGTCAAAGGAAGCTCTTTTCCGTGATGTTGACGAACCATTTAATAAGGTATTCCCAGGTAAAATTATCCGTCAAGTTGGCAATGAAGAGGCTTTTGATCATGAATGCTTGCAGGAATCAGATCAGTACGATGCTGTCATTTCCAATTTATCTTTGCATTGGATTAATGATTTACCCAGAACTTTAAGTAATATCAACCGAGTATTGAAACCAGATGGTTTGTTTTTAGGGACCTTGTATGGTGGAGATACGTTATATGAGTTGAGAACTTCTTTACAGTTGGCAGAATTGGAAAGAAAGGGTGGTATGTCTCCCAGAGTTAGTCCTTTGGTCCACCTCAATGATATTGGCTCTTTGTTAAATCGAGCCGGTTTCAACATGTTGACAATTGATCAGGAAGAAATAATTATTGGCGGATACCCCGATATTGTTGCTATTTGTGAGGATTTACATGCTATGGGTGAACAAAATGCCGTTTTGTCTAGAGCTAATTATCTACCCCGAGATGTGCTTTTGGCAGCTAATGAAATTTATAAGTCTTTACATGGTGAAACTGACGATAAAGGAAACGTCACATTACCCGCAACCATGAATGTTATATTCATGATTGGTTGGAAAAAGAGTGAAGGCCAACCTAAGCCGTTAGCTAGAGGTACGGGTCAAGTTAACTTGAAGGATGTGCTACAAGATTAGATAAAATATTAACCATTCAACTGTATACTATAAAACTTGTACATAATAAATATATCGTTGCTTCGTTACATCACTGATGCGTTCCAATAACTCTTGAAATTATCTAAATACCGTCTTTTTGAATGACGACGTTCGTACCTTTCACTCGCCAGTTTCAAAGCATCATGGACGTTTTCTTGTCCAATCTGGGTAGTCATGTCCCTTAAATAATCAATCATTATCAAAAGGCCATCGCCTGTACTTTGATCTGCCTCTTCTACTTCTAGAGGTCTTTGTTGAATATTGCTTACTTCAGTTGCCCTCGATAGATATTTCGTTACGGGTCTTAATCTTGATAAAATTGCTGATGGAATAGAACACATTGTACTTGAATTTGAATTAAACTCATTTTTATTCCCCTTATGAAGTAAATGTTCATTTTTGATCAGCATAGTTGGTGCTAATTCTGCAACCAGATCAGAAGTAGCTTGATTTACTACATTTACCGAGGTCTGCTTAGACAGACTAAAATCATGATTCAGTTGATGTTGTGATTGTTGTAAAGTAACTGGAACAAGAGCTGACCTATCTCTGTTTGGTGCCAGTGATTCAACTGGATCAGTAGTAGCTCTGGCTGGTTGATTTGATACATTTACCAAGGTATTCTGAGACAGACTAAAATTAATATTCTGCTTCGGTTGAGAGCTGTCTGGATCAAGAGCTGACCCACTATGGCTCTTTTCCTGTAGTTCTTCAACCACAATCTGTACCAGTTGACTAACATTCCCAGGTATAATCAGCGTCCAATCCCAGTCTAATGTAAGATCATCATAAAAATCAGATATAACTGAAATGGCCAGACTCGACACATCCTTCATTGGTGGGATCAATCTCCCACTATACGGTTTCGATTGGGTTTGTACATTTAAGAAATCAGCCACATGGATCTTTCTAACTTTTAAACCATGATTAATCAATTTCACACAATCGGGACACTTTTGGGTGTAGCAAATATTAGATTTTTTCGATTTCTGAGCTAATGTAGGATATAAGTATCGAACTTGTGTAGCATGTCTTGAATTATATTCACATAAACATCTTGTTTGGGACATTTTCATGAAAGGGTATACAGCTGTATGAATCCTAAATTCACTTTTGTTCATTCAAATCTAATATATCACCACATGAAGGTTTATTCATTTTGCAGCCATTATACTTTCCTAAAAACTTGAAAGTAAACTATCAGATTCAAGTGTTAAACCCACTATGTCCGTTTCTGGAGTCTTCTAGATCAAACACTATACTATCTAAATCAAACTTTAATTTAATCTTTTCTTGATTTAATCTTTTCTTGATTTAATCTTTATCTGAACTATTATTTATTTTGCAGCCAAAAATTTAGTTAACGTCCAAAATTCCCCAAATTAAGTTGAAATTTCAAACTCTGCTAGCTTGTATAACACTCTTCATAGTAATCTCTCTATTTCCTATACTTCTCCACCAAAAGCTTCTTTCTAACTCTGATGATTTCTGTTTCTGGAATTTGGCGACCTCGGCCGAAGTTTTTTTTTTTTTTATTGACTTTGATCATGTGCAAGATAGGCCCCCACAAAAAAGCAGCCATGGAAATGGCGTATATAAATTATCTCATTTCTTCTTGTGATAGTAAACAGGTAGATAACGATAGTTGATATTGCTATAGTATATTGCTTGATTAGTAGTCTACTTTCTAAGGTACTTTTGGTGATTTTATTAGGTTAAATTTTGTTGGATATTGATAAGGTGGCAACATGACTAAGAGACCAAGGCAAAAGGTGGTTTTACCAACGTATACGTTGGATCTGAACTTGGTATTGCTTCCGGGTATAATTTACAATGTAACCTTCTCCCGTTTCAAAGCAGCAGCTTTACTTTATCGGTTCAAGGAACAAGTTCCCAACGTGGGAATCATTCATAATTTATTAGGTGAGTTTGATTTCACTGAGACTGAGGGTGACGAAAATCCTACCATCATCTCAGAGGAAGCATTAACCGGTATAGAATCCGTTTTCAAGATTGAAAATAAAAAGACCAAAGTGGTTGAGTTGAAACCGTTTGATTATATAACTATTGCTGTAAAACCAAACTTGTCGAAGATCAAACAGCCCGATAGTCTGTATATCGATACAAATGTCACTACTGTGGCCCGGGTTATTGGTGTCAGTGATGACACGACCAATATCAGATTGACTTTCCAAGCACTTTGCCGAGGATTTCTTGTGGACCAGGAAAGACCTTTGAAAAATAATGAAGTCATTGTGGAAATTGATTGGTTCAAAGAGGTTAATGATTTGCCAGTCCATTTCAAAAACTTAAGAAATAACTGTACCAATTTATTCAAGTCGATTGATCGTTTTATTATTGACTATAGAAAATCTATGGCCGATTCGAATTTATCGAAAACTACATCTCCACCCAATGCTTCTCTGGATTTGTTGACTTTAAACCCGTTGGCCAATGCTTTATATCTTCAATTAGTGGGGTCCAAAGACTTTACCAATGCCCTTTCAAGTTTACAAAAATTATATGGCCAATATTCTAGTGATAATAATAATTATGTTATTACCAGTGCTAGTTTCTTGAAATTAATCGATTTAACTGCGGCAGTTTTACCGTTCCCCAACTATGAAAAATTATCCTTGCTTAGCAAATCCAAAATCTTGGATAAAATCGATCAGAGTAATCTCATGATTACAAAATTGGATTCGGTGTTCAATAACTTATCTACAAACAATAAATTCGTTAACCATTGGTTTTTCAACGAAGCGTCTAATATCCAAAAAGCCAATGTTGTTGCTAATCAATTGAAATCTATTCGAATTGTTTTGGAAGGTATGACGAATAATCGAAACTCAAAAGTAAAGACTGCGAATGGGAAATTGTCTAGACAAGATAGTAGCAATCGACTTTCTGATGGTTATGAAGACGAGGACGAAGACGACGATGACGACTTGAAAGCGATTACCAATTTTGTGAAAAATAAGTTGCCCCATATTTCTGCCATGTCTCCAGATACCAAACGTTTAATCTATAAAGATTACAAAAGAATAAAATCGGCGTCTAATTCACCTGGTGGTGGCAATTCCGATTTCCATGTAATTAGAAATTATTTGGATATTGTCATGGATATTCCTTGGAATACATATGTAACTAAATTCAAATCCAACAAAGAAATCGACTTGGATTTAGCTAAGGCCCAATTAGATGAAGATCATTATGGGCTTGAACATGTTAAAAGAAGACTTATTCAATACTTGGTAGTATTGAAATTGTTAGGAATGAATGCAGAAAAGTCAAACGCAGAAAAGTCTATTAATGATTCTCCTGCTGACAAACCAATCGATTCTAATTCATCTATTGTTATTGCCAATAGCGACGAAACATCGTTCGCAAGAAAGCAAGCTCAGAATAAAGTCAATAATTCAGTTAAGCAATGTGATGTTGATGCTAATAATGAATCGATCGAAGTCTCTAAAAAGAACAAGTCACCAATTATAATGTTGGCAGGTCCACCAGGTACTGGTAAAACTTCTTTGGCCCATTCTATTGCTAAATCTTTGGGTAGAAATTTCCAAAGAATCTCGCTTGGTGGGGTTAAGGATGAAAGTGAAATTAGAGGCCATAGACGAACTTATGTCGGGGCTATGCCAGGGTTGATTGTCCAAGCGTTGAGAAAAGCTAGATCTATGAACCCAGTTATTCTCTTGGATGAAATTGATAAAATTATTGGAGGCAATAATTCTGGTAATAAATTTAATGGTGATCCATCAGCAGCATTGTTGGAAGTTTTAGATCCCGAGCAAAACACTACGTTCATTGATCATTATTTAGGATTTCCTGTTGATTTGTCACAGGTTATTTTTGTGTGTACTGCAAATGATCCTTATAACTTATCGAGACCATTGTTAGATCGTTTGGAGATGATTAACGTTGGTGCTTACGATTATCACGAAAAATTAATCATTGGAAGAAAGTACTTGTTACCAAGACAAGTGAAAAGAAACGGATTTCCATATGAAGACAGTGCAGATACTTTTATTAGTATGGATGACAAGGTAATGAAAAAAATCATTGTCGACTACACTCGTGAGGCTGGTGTCAGAAACCTTGAAAGAAAATTGGGAACCATTTGCAGATACAAGGCTGTTGAATATTGTGAAACTTTAGGGAACGATAGAAAATACATCGCCCATATTGAAGAAAATGATCTAGCCAAGTATCTAGGAGTCCCTTATGCATCTGGTGACTTAACTGGTATTGAAACAACTATTTCGAACTCTACTGGTGTGGGTATTGTCAATGGTTTATCTTACAATTCAGCAGGTAGTGGCTCAGTGCTTGTTTTTGAAAGTATTGGATTTGATAAAAGAATTGGAAACCCAAATAATGTTAATTCTGGTTGCTCTTTGAGCATGACAGGTCGATTAGGAGAGGTTTTGATGGAAAGTGGTAAGATTGGTTTGGTCTCTATAAAACTGTTGATTTACAAAAATTTATTAAGTACTAAGGAAAAGGATGAAAAATCCTTAGTTGAAATATTTAACAACTTGGATATTAACTTACATGTTCCCCAGGGTGCTATCTCAAAGGACGGTCCTTCTGCTGGTATAACAATGGCATTGCTGTTTTTATCATTAATTTTGGAGAAGCCAGTGCCTCATGATATAGCCATGACTGGAGAAATTACCTTGAGAGGGTTGGTTTTACCAATTGGTGGTGTCAAAGAGAAGTTAATGGGTGCTCATTTAAACGGTAATATCAAAAGAATTATTGTTCCTCGTGAAAACAGGAAAGATTTAATTGAAGAGTATATCAAAGCGGTTGAAGAAGAAGGCAAGGTTGCCGATTCATACTTGATGAATGATTTGTTGAGGGACAACGAAGACATTGACTTCAAGATGACCCAGGTTGAAGAATTTTATTTGGCTAAATATGGTATTCAAATGCATTATGCAAGAGAATTTTTGGATGTTGTCAAAATTGTTTGGGGAGGCGACGAGTTACTTGTCAAGGGTGATCCTAATAGATTGATTGAGTATCACTTGTAAGTAGAGTTTGTAAATGGATAATATAAAAATGGATAATATAAAAATAATATATTAATAATTATGTAGCAATACTATGAACTTTTTAGGTACGTCTTTTCTTACCACCAAATGCTTGATTGTCACTAGATCCGATTGATCTTTTCTTACCTTCTTTAGAAAAGTATTCCTTCTTACGTTCTTTTTCTTTTTCTTTTCTAAAGTCTTCTTTCTTTGCCAATGTTTTCAATTTTTCCTTGAATTTTTCATCTTTTTTGGTTTTTCTCTTGGTATCCTTTTCCTTTCTGATTGTGGCAATTTTTTGCATCAAATCTCTTGCTTTCTTCTCTTCTCCTCCCAAAACGACAGCACGTTTGGCCATATAAGTCTTCTTTTTCTGTGGTTTCATTTCATGAATTTGAGATTTGAATGGTAAAGATTGTTTGATTGATTTAGGAACTTTAAGAGGATTAAATCTTCTTTCAGTTCTTTCAACCTTTTTATAGGCACTGTCCTCATTCAATGGCGTGGCGATATTTTGTGCTGCTCTAACTTGCCCTGTAAGTCTCATACCTTTCCATTCAGATTTGTCCTTAGATAACAATGAAGTAACTGGATTATAGAATTTCTTGACTTCAACTGGATACCAGGTTTTCAAAAATATGGTGTCTGACATTAACACCTTATCCTCAAATGCAGCTCGGAAATGGCCTTCGGTCTTAGCTAAACCTCTTTTAATCTCACCTCGAATACCAGAAACAGTTCTAATCTGAGCACCTTCGAATTTAGCAACTTCTAATGAGTTGGAAAACATATCTTTAACGAATGCAGTATTACGGAATATCTTATATGGATGCCCGACTAATTTTAACTTCTTTACGATTTCCACTGAGGAGTTCAAATCTTGGATAATACCAGTTGCCGCGACTCTGAATGACCCTGTGGTTGATTTATTGTCTATAATATTGAAACCAACGAATGTGGTGTTAGGAGCCACTAGTGGACCATAAAATGAAGCAAAACAATATGCGTGATCTGGAGTATATTTCAACATTCTATTTCTAGTTCTAGAGTCAGACGTGGTATAAATTGGTAATGTTTGGAACCTTCTCCAACCCAATGACAAAATTAAAGGATCCAGGGATTTCAAGATCTTTTTGTGCCAACGATGTCTTCTCACTCTTGCATTCATTATACCAAATCTAGATTCTGTTGGTAATAATCCCCCCAAAACAATTGGGAATTGTGGTTGCATGTTTTCGACGAATTCGCAAGGTATGTTATTGAATACAATCTTTACATACGAACCAGCTCTGTAACCTTCAATTTTCAATCTTGTAGCACTGTCCATTTCGTCAAATTCTGCTTTATTAATTTCCAATTGTTTGGCCATTTTATTCTTTTGGAATTCGTACCAAGTGTCAGCATTCGCATCACCCTCTGGGTCTTCAGCGCCGAACTCTCTATCTTCTTCATCTTCAAATTGAGATTGTAGTTTAGCCTTTTTAGCAGCATTAAGTTTCCTTTTGTCCTCTGTAGTCATGTTTTCATCTTCTTCTTCCTCATCTTCTTCTTCGGCTTTCTGTTCCTCGCCATCAAAGTCTGCAAAATCATCTTCGTCGAGTTCATCGTCTTCATCATCACTATCGTCGTCTACCTTTTTCGGTTCTTCTTCATCACCACCTTCCAAGTCTTCAAAATCACCCTCCTCATCTTCATCGCCATCTTCTTTATCGTCATTTTCTGACAATTTAGGAGCAATCAAAAGTCTCAGTTTTAAAACCTTATAACCATTCTCATATTCTTCATCACTTTCGTCATCAATTCTTGATGCATCAAAAATTTGCTTAAGTTCTTCAATTGGTGGGTAATAGCTTGAGGTTTGAGACGATTGTTTTTGGTTGTCTGATTTTTGGAAAAAGTCTTCTTCTTCTATATCCTCCTCAAAATCTTCATCATCTTCTTGTCTCCATCTTTTGATAACGTCTGATGGTTCAATATTGTCCAAATAAATCAATTTGTTTATATCCCATTTCCTTTGAGTTGAACCTTGGAGTTTTGCAGCAGTAGCTTGGTAACCATCTTCATCTGAAGAGAGAGACGAGTCTTCAACGTATTCTAATTCATCTTTATTATATTTATTATAATCGAAATCCATTTCTACCATCTTTGGTTCGGCATCTTCATCGAAATTATCAACATCATCATCCTCACCGTCAGAAAGTTCATTATCAAACTCATCATCCTCTTTAATAGATTTACCGTATAATCTAGGTTTTCTCATTCCAGTTCTACCCGTGTTAACAGGTTCAACATCTTCATCTTCCGACAATGCTTCTTCGTCTTCAGAGAGTTCCTCGATGTTGCGTGAAGTATGCAATTGTTTTGAGCTGGAAAATAATTGCAAACCTGGACCTTCTTCAAATCTTTCTTGAATAGTTTTTTCAACATCTTGTAATCCAGTGACAAACATCTCACCTTCACCCATTTCCTCGTTATCTTTATTGAAATCTTCACGATTACCCATATCGATATATACGGCATCCTTATCGACCAAAACACCTCCAACATCAGACATTGGCGCATAAATGATTTTTTGTTTATCCTCCAATCTCTTTCTTCTTCTCGAAGTTTTTGCCATTGGTTCTCCTGTTTCAGCAGCAACTTTAGCTTTTTCTCGTTCTATTTCTTCCAATTTTTGTTCGAAGTAAGGTGTTGGACATGGATCAGGTAATTTTTCAACCGAATGTACATGATAATCACCAGCACCGGCAATATGTACATGTGCATTCTGGGCTGCTAAAGGTGTACCATGAAGATACCCGTAAATAGCTACTTTTCTATCACATTTAGGGTTATCAGTAATTAATTGTGGATGGGTCAAGTCAGTTATTCTATCGGCTAATAAGTAAGGATGTTCATTTCTCCATTTCAAAGGTCTAAATTTCATTACTGAAATGAATCTGGTTAAGTTCAAGATTTCTCTGTCTGGATAACGACCATTTATAACCCCCGATAAATAAAATAATTTAGCACCCTGGTAAACTTCAGTCCATAATCTATGCTTCAATCTTTTTTTAGATGTTCTTAAAGTAGATTGAGATTTGAATAAATCAAGATGGGTTGCAACACCTAAAACTCTGGGCATACCATGATGTTGGGCGATATTTAAAAATTCCATAGTTTCCATTTCTAAACCGAAATTACCATCGATTAAAATCAAGACTAAATCAGCAATTTTTGCAGCATCAATCATTGAATTTAAATCATTTCCAACTTCAATGAAAGTTAATCTTCTTCTTTTACCACTTACGACTGTTATGGGACCCTTGATTTCAGTTAAAGATGTCTTGGTCAATCTTCTAATCAAAGACTTGATTAAAGTAGTTTTCCCAGTACCTGGAGGTCCAACCACGGCTATAATGACCGGAGGTGGATCATCGTCTGGAGTTCTATCTACCATGGGAACATGCAACTTCGTTTCATCCTTATCATGAGTTCTTCTGGCGGCACGCTCCAATTTACGTGGAGCATTGAAAGCAAATGCTTTCACATTGGTACCATTTTGATGTAGCTTTTTCTTAGCTGTCGTCTTGGCGGTACCTCCCCTATGAGGCTTATTAGATTGATTTGCACCGTCCATAACAAGTAAAACTATTTGTTAATGTAATATCAGTGTCAATCTAATAATAATCTACAAAAGATATCTCTTCTTAACAAGACCCAATTAGGCAGCTCATCTTGAAACCTCTTCGCAGCAAAAAATCATAAGTCGCACGTGTATATTTTCACGTGTTTACTTTTTTTGGCTGCATAAAACTTATTACCACAAATGTAAACAGATTGCAAAAACACAACGACAAGTAAAGGGTAATTAGTAAGAATGTTGTTGTTATTGGTGATACTAATATTTTCACCTTTTATAAATGCAGCTTGGTATTTTAAAGAAAATAAAATTTGTGATCCAGTTCAATCAAATATCTTACCCTTTACGGGGTTTAGAATTAATCGCAAGTATAAATTACAAGGTTTAGGGGTACCCATAAGTATGAATTTCTTAACAATAGCCCATTGTGATCATGGTAAAGTGGATTATGACAAGACTATTCGATTAAAAAATAGTGTTGATATAAACTGGGATACTCCTTTTTGTATGTTAAAACCACAATTGGGAAAACCCTTATCAAGATTGAAGGATGATACTATTAGAAAATTGGCTAATTTGTCTGATGATAATTCTGCAGTAACATCTTCTGGGTTAGGAAATACAATCAAGAAGAAACTTGATTATTTCCTTGAAAAACATACTGAAGGGGGAAAAATTGGATATAGTGGTAAAGCTCGGTTCGATCATAATGAAGATATGAAAGCAACAAATCCGCAAGCTTCGGCAGAATGGGAGTCAAAAAACTTGGTTTGTTATAAAATGGCTAGGCGCCCGAAATATGCCAAACGAGATTTACTATTTTATGTTCCCGAAACGTTTGTAGGGGGGTTATTCGAATGTCCTATTCCTAGTGATAGGAAAAAGGAATTATTCCAGAATATGTCTAGTACAGATATTATCAAACCATTCAATTTCAAATGTGATCCGTCGGTTGCCAAACCATTATTACCACTCATAGCTGCAGATTCCACTTCGAGATGGTTTGAATATGATGTTTTCAAAAACCCATTCAATCCAGCAATCATTCAAACCATTCCATATTTAACCACAGTCACACCTTTCAATGTTAGGTTCTCAGCTATGGAATCTTCTGATATGTATAAAGATTCGTGGGCTTCGAAAATTGATGTCAATGAAAATTATGCTTATAGTGAAGTTGATTTGAATTTGATATCGAAAGCATTTGCATTATCAGCTGATTATCTCAACAAACTCTATAGTCCACCCGAAGTACTGGAGATTTTGGCTCAATTCAATCTTGGTATAGAAAATTTAGGTGCTAAAGCTCTCAAACTCCTGTTGCTGGATTTCAAAAACATGAATGCACAGGATAAAATCAGCTTGATCCTTTCATACAAGAATAAACGGTTCGTGAGAACTCATTTGAAAGCATTACAAAAAATTTGGGATGATCTAGTTATTGAATAATAAAGTTTCGAATTATTATATACCCATATAATTATATAAACGACTAAATGAAATGAAAACTAATTTACAATAATGTTCAAGATTTCAAAAGGTGCAATGATCTCTGAAATCTCTCCCATAATATGTTTTACTCTCTTTGAAATCTCCTATGGCATATTCTTCTATAGTAATCCAGAAGGTTTGGTGAATGATGACTTGGAGCTATCTCTAGAACCATTACGGAAATGAAATTTTGAAGAGTCGGATCTAGGTATACCCTGATTTTGTAAGTGTGGTAATAAATCGGCTTCTTCGTCAACACTTAATGTATCTGATATTCTGGTGACATTTTTGTCCTTCTTCGAATCCGATCTCGTTGGTTCTTTATTTTTCATAGATAAACCTCTTGTCAACTTATCTTTCAATTTTGTTCCCAAGTTTTCTTTTTCTTTTGGTTGTGGTTCAAATTTTTCATTTTGCTCAATACTGGGTGTGAAAAGATCCTCAGTTGGAGATTCGGATAAATTATTCAATTTATACATTTCAGTTTCCCAATTAGTTGAATGGTCCTGAGCTGCAACACCTAATGCAGATAATTCATTATTTGGCTTATCTTCCGGGAAGGAAGAAATTTGAGAATCGTCACCTTCTTTGTTAGTACCGACATGTTGATCATACTTGGAGTTTGATTTGTTGTTTTGGAATGAAAATCTGTCATCTTTAGCTGGTGCAAATCTGGCATCTGGATTTTTGGAGATTACTGATAATACGATGAACACCAAAATCATGATCAACAAAATTAATGAGAAAGCAGCATTCAAAATAAAGAAGACCCAAGCCATGATAGAACTCACTTGAGCAGGTTGATTGAAAACATCAGAAAAGAATATAAATAAAAATGAATTGACACATGTAACAACGGCAATCAAATAGTTCAACACATTAGTTGGTTTATTGAGATATGGTTTGGAGTATATCAAATAAGCGGTGTATGCAACATCAATGATAAATATCACTAACGATGAAACTTTACCTGAACCTTGACATAAACCTATGAAGATTGCTTTCAATAAATTGTAACCAACTAATACGATACCAAACCAATACTTATCAGCATGGAACATGGTATAACAGAAACCATATTTATTTAATATTTTATTGTCACCATATAATAAAGCAGCTGGATTTTGAAATTTTTGAATGGATAATTTTCCATATTTCCAGACTTTGAAATAGGCATAACCAATCAAGCCTAATGGTAACAATAAGAACATAACTGCCAAAACAATGACAGCAGGTGAATCATTGACTGTGAATTCCCATAATGACAAAATAACCAATTGTATAAATCCAATGTAAACATATCTCAAAATGGCACCTTTCAAAACTGTACGGAATGAAGTTCTAAAATGATAGAATCTTTGATTTTTCAATTTACCTGATCTTGCTAACAATGTCAAGATTCCTTTAAATATAACCAATAATGCTACCAAGACGTAACCGATAATAATGAAGAATGTAAACCCAGTAACAACAATGGAGGTGGGTTCAATACCAGAATTATAACCAATTCTTTTGATTCCTCGTAAAACGATTAAATCATCCGTAGAGTGTAAGGCAAAATCAATTGATCTTTTCATAAAAGTATCCATAGTTTTGAAATAACTTAAAGCACGTTGTACTAAGATTTGTTTTGTGGTACCGATGAAATATAAAGTTGGTGTACCACCAGTAGATTGGACGTACCATCTAAAGATTTTCTGCATGAAATCCACTTGGATTAAACCCATAGACCAAGCCAAGTTTTCTGACCAGGCACTAGCAATGGGAGGAACTCTTTCGACACTTTGCATGGAGACGACGACGACTGATTGAAAGTACAAAAATAATGACACCGCATTAGCGGCAATATGGGAAGCAGCATTGGAGTTACCAAAAGTAGACATAATTGCAGCAACCAATAACCCCAACCCTGCGATAACCGCAGTGGCCCATTTAGCACCTGTTTGACTGACGGTTTTTCCATTGGTAAAACTAGTCTGGATACAAGATAATTGTTCACCCGAATCACGATCATTGATGGTAAGCTTGACAACAGCATCAATGTTTGGAACTTCATAAGCAATCCCTGGGATCATATCAGCATAAGATTTACTAATTGTTACGATCGATTCGATCTGTAAATTACCAGGGAAAATAGGACAGAATTGTTTCCAGCCCAAGTCACAAAGATCCAATTCTTCAGAAATAATCTCGAATCCGTAAGCATATACTTGGATATTAGCCACGATATAAGTATTCAAACTCGTTTGCAAATCAAGCGAGTATCGCACAGTTCTATCTTCAGGGTTGAATGTCACATTGAAATACGAGGGATCAATTTGAGAATTGGACATGCAACTGGCCAAACTTGAAGCAGATAAGGTTCTTAAACCATTTGTAAGGGAAAGTATCAGGAATATCGATATCAAGATCGAGAATAACCTCATATTAGTCGATATTGGACTTTAAAATAACACAAAAATTTGTAATCTAGACTAATAAATCTAACAATATCAACAATTAATTTGAAAATTGTTTTAATGTATTATTTAGAAAATAAGTAGTTGTTTTATTAAAACCTCTTTATCACTGTCAACCTTGAGTGAGTTCAGTACGACTAACGAAACGAAAGGATCAAATCAATAAAGTTTGCTAAGAAATCAACTTCAAATCAAAACTACAGCGGAAAGGAAAAAAAAATTATCATACAAAAAAGAAAATCGCGGAAGTGACCGACAAACAACCGAATATCAAAGAAATTAATTAGCACTCTCTTACTAATTTACCCTCGGTTCTTCCTCGTATCTTTTATTGTTAGGTTGTATACCAAGCAAATCTCAAAAATCACGGTGTGGCTATGATCTTTGATAAAAAATAATCACCGGCTATACCGAGAACAATAGAACCTAGTTTCAACTGGCTAACAATAGTATCTACAAGTGAAACAACATGTCTACCTAGCTGTAACTGGACCATACCTCTCCTCTACTATGGGAAACCCTGACCATGTCTCGAAATTTGTCATGGCGACGACTAGTCGCGATGGAATCTGGTTTAAGATACGCGATGATGTCATCTTGTAGTTAGCTTATTAATATCTTGGGGGCTGTTAAAATGTAGAGAGGCTGGGATAAGGAGTCGACTGGTATCTTGTAATAGAACATGGACGTTGTTCATGTTTTGGTTATTTTAAAGTTTAGTCTCTGATTTGTTTTGATTTTAGAGGCTGGTTGTACAAACCTTAAACGAATGGGTATGTCAAGAAATATATGGTGAATTAACTCTAGTTCTAATTTGTGGGATTTTATCATGGGTGTCGTTAGCTTGGCGTTATTTTCATAATGTCATCTATTTATAGAGTGGGGCTAATTTTGTCAATATGTATAATGCGTAGTAGACAATAATCCGTCATAATATGGAGTTAGACGCCTCACACGAATGTATACTAGATTCTCAATAATCCGACTAGATGCTAACTGATGTAAGTATTGATTGTAGAGCTGTGATGGGTTTGAGTCGCGCTTCAACAAAAGACGTGTTGGAATGTTTTTGCGAAATTTGTATTTTGGTTGCTTGCATCAGTATTGCTAGCACTCCTAGAAGTACATGTATGAAGAGAATGTTAAGTGAGTGAATTGTAGTGGGCTGGATGGTCATGTAGACAAATTTAGATAAAATATCAAATGAATTAGTAAAATTAGTAAGTTACCAGTACGAGAATTGAAATCACGACGCTAGATCCGAACAGGTTGTATTTTTATTTAAATAATCCTGAACTAGAATTGCATTTGAAACGGAACAGTGTATCTTGATGTGAAATCACTTTACATACTGTTCCAATGACTAAGTCTTCAGAACCTGACCTGGTGGTAAGAAGTCAAGTAATATTATTTGATTGAAGTTCAAATTTCAAGATCAAAATGTAGCAATTTGTGAGGTTATCAATTATAATTCCATCGTAGACTCTCTCTAGCCCAATCTCAAAGGTCTTTTGGTAATGCTTAAATTAGACAATTCAGGCCATTTTAGATTTTTAAATTTACTTGTAATTTTTTCTGAAATCACTAGAAAGAGAGATTTTAAATTCCCGTCTCCAGAATGCTTGGGGTTAAACGAATACTAATGTGTTATTGTAATGATAGATGGGAAATAATGGACCTAAGAAAGGGAAAGGTTTATTATTTTGCCAATTTACTATTCGTGAAATGTCAGCTTGCTGTCACGGCCAGTTGTATAATCTCGGTTATTAGCAGAATTGGTTTTACTAACTAAAGAAGTTTCGATTGGCTCAGATGATTGTACGACCCAACCCGGTATTAAATGTTCCAAGCCGTCTCGTATATTACTATCAATAACATGAAAGGGTTGGTATTTAGAGAATATAGATTGTGATCTTATTGTTATATTATCGTTTGCTAAAGTGAGATAAAAGATTTCTTCCAGATTTTGTTATTCTAACTCCACAACAATGTTGAAAATTCCTAAAATAGTGTAAGGTTTATGATTGAATGGACATGAAATAATTGAAACTCGATAATAATTGGTAAAAAGGTGATCCGTCGTCTGATTATTTCAATTTCTGGGAACTAATTAGAATGAGTGGAAAATCCATCACATTATTACACATTAAGTTGTTCTGTTGGTCTATTATATGCTCAAAGGAGATAACAACTCAACAACAATCAAGGTAAATGTAAAGTATTACCTGATTGGAATATGTTTCTTCGTACTACAATTCATAATGACACCATGCAATGTGTTTCGAAAGTCTAAATATCCTTTCTCCTTGATATTGAGGTCTAGGCTACCAAAAATCATACATTCACTCATTTCTCTTCCTAATGCATTAGTAACAAGATTTTGAGTACTAAAATTTCCCAAAGTATGGGGTCAACTGCGTACATGAGCAACATATTACACATCTCGGTGTTTCATAACCGTTAAATAATTTTATGCACAATTCTGACACCCCACAAATTACTTTTTCAATTTCGTCTTGTTGTCAAGGGGCGGTAAGAATTGCCTTTACATCAATGTTTTTCCTTCAAGACGAGGTTGTTGGTAGATTTAGTAAGTTAACAAATTAGTTCTTTTTTGAAGTGGTACGATAAGCAACATAGACTCGGTAATTTGTGATAAAGGACTTCGATGTTCTGCACTTTGATCTCGAATAGATGTTATAATTGCTTTGAATGAAGCTGTGAATCCATGTATAAATCTCACTCCCTAAGGTTTTGTGTCACAAAATGTGGTAATTTCCCTAATGTCAATCTTAAACCAATATTACCAACCATACAAAGTATAGTACTATTTTAATTTGTCGCTAAAAGCACAAAAGCGTAGTTGACAAGTATAGAAATTACAACTTCTTCCACACACGAAAAATCATCAAAAGTAATCCACATGTAATTTATAAATCCAAAGATGCTTACAATTTATTGAACACTATTTAAACTACATAGAAACTACCGCCAAAAGACATTATATCTTACAGAAATGAATAATATCAATCGACTAAAGAGATGGCTAGTATTGTTGCACATATGTGTTCCTGTAAGTGAGATGTTTGCAGACCATGGCGTTAAGATTCACAGAATAGGAGTATTGTGTGAACATTCACGAGTCTGCTAATCC
Organism: Candida sp. Y128-05E; assembly: GCA_037042355.1. Classification (NCBI taxonomy): domain Eukaryota; kingdom Fungi; phylum Ascomycota; class Pichiomycetes; order Serinales; family Debaryomycetaceae; genus Candida; species Candida sp. Y128-05E. The sequence goes on along the minus strand of JAXQKE010000018.1, from coordinate 5,279 downwards.
TTTTATTTGTTCGCTAATACCCCAACAAGCGGTGATGTTATGTTGCATATATTGCTATAGCATGGAAAAGCAGTCGCTTACCTCCAAGTGGAAAAGTGCTTGATTTTGCATCCATCAATGTAATAATAATTTACTACACAATACAACTTATCATACAAACCAATTTAATATAAATATGGAGGCAATATCTTATCGAAATTAGTTTTCATCAAGTTATCAATTTATCAATTTATCTTACAATGAAATATTTCTCTATTCTCGCCATTATTGCCACTGCTTTAGCTGCTCAATCATTCGACATGGTTTCCATGAGAGAAGGAACCAGATTCCACAATGCTAGAATTTCGTCTGACAGTCGTAATCTTTTCGTTGGTGGAAATGCTGACAATGTTGATTTAGTCTTGAATGACGATGGTACTTTATTCAATAGAGCTACCGGAAATTTTGTTAATGTTGGAAACAACAACAGATTGATGGAATCTGACAATGGTTGGTCGAAATTTAAGGTTCAAAACAACCATCTTGTTGGTGACCGTAATCAAGGTTTCTTCGCCTGTCCTATTAGCCGTAACAGAGATGACAGAGATTACTGGAACAGAAATGACAGGGACCACAGAAACAGAGATGACTGGAACAGAAATGACAGAGACCACAGAGACAGAAATGACAGAATGAAGAGAGGTGACAAAGGTGACAGAAGTGACAGATTTGACAGAGGTGATAGAGATGACAGACGTACCCAGTACACTTTAGGTTTAAGTGCCTGTGATGGTGGTAGTCCAATCAATTTGAGAATGAACAATGTTCGTCGTGTTAACAATCAAAACAATGACCATCGTCGTCCAAACCAAGACAACCGTCGTCCAAACCGTGACAACCGTCATAAAGACAATTAAAGTCGTTTGACTTTTGATTGATTGGTAACGTGTCAAGTATTTGTTGGCTACATGTCAATCAGTGTTATTTTTATTTTAGTTTCTTCTTCTTTTTATATATTGCAATATATGTTTCTTTTCTTAAAATACGTTGAAAAAAAGCTCCCCTAATGTAGCTGAGCACTAATAACCACCCATAGTCTACGGTTACAAACAACCAAATTATAAAACCTGGAAACTTACCATTAAACTAATACATAACTAAGTCATAATACTAATCCGAAGTTTTCGCAAAGTATCTCTCAAAGCCATTTAGAGGTGGTACCACCTTCTGGCAAGGCTAGGAACCATTAACAAATATTATTTGGTAATGACAATTGCCCTAGGTTAGGGCCACGACTAGGAGTATCGGATAAATTTCCGATGAAACAATGGAAACTAACGCCGATAGAAGAAAAATCATGGTAATGATGCAAAATACTTTCTGTCTGTCTCTAATGGGCAAAAGTACTTTTTACAGCTTATTATTATTAAGGCCAACTCGTAATGAGTGGCTTTTTTTTTGATCTGGTATCAAGCTAGCAGGGTTACACTTTCAACTATATACAACACCCTATCAAAATAAATTTACGAAAGGATAAAATTCTACAATTCTACAACTCAACCAGATGAAATTTGAGATATAGCAATCTGAACTAAATTGATGTAAGTCTACTTATGTTCGTTTTTGTTATGTTTTTTCTTCTGCATCACCAGTTAATTGTCCAATTAAATATTCGACAAAGAATATACTCCCTGCTTACGACAGCTCATAAGAATTGGTCATTGTGACTGACTTAATCGTCTTTACGAGTTACATGTATCCTTGCCATTCTAATCATAATTAATCAGGGAATAAATTTTCTTGCTAAAAAATATTTATAAGGTTACTACGAAAAGCTTCGATCGCATACAAAATAATGTTATTTCATCCCCGCATAGTCAATGGTTTTACGAGGTTTCAAACGAAAACGATTTGTCAAAAATGGTCTGCGAACCATTGCCTCAACGATGATGATGGTCTGGCATGACGATAATTACCAATGTATTAATTTGGTCATCCTGGTAAGCCTTCAGTTTACGACTTTTCGGATATATAAAGTTTATTGTTTTACGTCATATCACTTTCCAAATTTACGAGAATTATCAAATAAAAGTCCGAAAGACTGTAGAAAACAATTGACATCAAATGAAGTTGGTATTTTTTTATTTAACAGTTGCTTTTGCCATAGTAAAGATAAACTTTGATGTGTACCATGGAGACGATATCAAGCAATTGGAGAAAGGTGAACGAAATAAATATGGGGCCCTTTTAGCCCAACGAGATGGTTCAGAGTTGATGGTTATCGAGAATTCTGAAACATGGTATAAAGCTGAATTAAAAATTGGACAAAATAAGGATACCGTCGGTGCTATGATCGATACCGGTTCTTCTGATTTGTTGCTTCATGCCCATGATGTACTCTGTGCAAGTAAACCAAGGTATAATGGTTATCAAAAGCGGGATCTGGAAATTCTAAATGCAAAAGAAATAGACAATCATTATAAAGCTATCTCAGCTAACTATTACTCCACTATCAATTGGCCGAGTATTATGAGTAAAGCCACCTCGACAAATACATGTACTGAACATGGATCTTTCAACACGGGTGATTCCGATAGTTATCACGCAAATGATACCACTCCCCCATATGAAATGTATGATAATGATTACACTTTCAGAGGCACATGGGGTTACGACTCTGTATTTTTTGGTGATACTGAAGTTAAAGATTTATCGTTCGCAGTGGCTGATTTTAGTAATAGAAGAATGGGGGTTTTGGGAATTGGATTGCCCGGTTTTGAAAGGACCTTTGATTATGAAACGAAGTTAGGTTATCAATACGAAAATTTTCCCATGAAATTGAAATCACAGGGCTTGATCGAGAAGAATGTCTATTCACTTTATATGGACAAGTTGAGTGCTGATTCGGGAACGGTACTATTTGGTGCCGTCGACCATGCCAAGTACGAAGGCCAATTACAAACTGTTCCAATGACAGGAACATCTAGATATTATCCTGCCAAAAACTCGTCGGTGGTAAGAACACAGGTTATTCTTAGTGGGGCAACCTATTTATCAAATGATCAAACTATAACATTAAGTGAAGGGAGAAAGTATAACGCCATATTGGATTCCGGTAGTACTATTACTTACATGCCTCTAAGTCTACTTTTTGCAATTACAGGCGTGCTAAATTATAGGTGGTCCCATGATTATGATGGTTATCTAATACCATGTACCAATGATGCAGATATTAGAATCGAATTCGATTTTAATGGTGCTACTATCCAAGTCCCATTGATCGACTTGATAGTTCCTACCAAAAACGGTGGATGTATGTTAGGGCTAGTGGAAGGTTCCGAGTTTATCGTGGGGCACAATATTTTAAGAAGTGGGTATTTTGTGTTCGATTTAGACGATAAAGAAATCTCAATGGCGCAAGCGAAATATACCGATGATGAAGATATCGAAGTAGTATCTTCTGCAATTCCATCTGCTGTGCGGATTGAACAATATTCATCCACCGATACTTACACCGTTTCTCATCCAAAAACCGATTCAACTATCGCTACTTATCGTACTGGTGCCTATCCCGTTGATGGAGAATTTTATTCTGCAATCTGGCTATTAACTAGTACTACACGAGGTTCTACGATTTCTATAGGTACACGATCAAGTACTACTACAAGTAAACGCGACCCTAGTAGAACAGCAGGTATGAAGGGCTCTGGCGATACGTCAGTCATTGGATCCATTACGTCGTTGGTTAGTTTAGTTTTGTCTATAATTTTCCTTTGACTATGAATATCATAGATGTTCGTTAGAAATATATTGAGATTTACAAGCAAAAAAAATATCATTTCAATAACTTTCAAAGTGAATAGTTATTTACTTGCTTGTATTATGCAAAGATTAGATCTAGCATACACCTAAGAAAGAAAACTTACATCTAAGTGAAAAAAAATAAAAATGAAGAAGTAAGATTGATACAAACTTATATAATTAGTTGTTCATCCTAATATGAAAGAATTAAATGTACATCTGAAAAGAAGATTAGATGAATAAAGTTTTACATTGCGAACTCTGCTTTCTTTCTGATATATAATGTTTAAACTGGGTCGGCTCTACTACTAATACTAATCTCTAATTTGAAATATTTTGGGCTGGATATTTACCAACACGAAGCTTGAATGAGCTTTCGTGATAAACGAAAAAATTTAAAGATTCTTAGATGGTTGATCAATGAACATGAAAGAGGTGCTCATACTGCTAACATGGTAATTAATGGAAGCGAGTAATAAAAAATCTATAATTTTTTTAATTTACAATTTGGTCAACAGGAAAAGGAACACTGGAGGTTTCTGGGATATACCTTCAGATCATGGCACCGTGAGTCTTTTACTAACATCAGAAGTTAAAGGTTGATACAACACTAATTTCCCAATCACTATATAAGTCAACCACATATCACCATATTCAGATTAATCTTTCAAGGTCTTCATCCCTTGAGAGCCCCCAGTGTCAATTCCCAGACTAGAAAGATCCGATATCGCCCACAAAAGAAAACAATAGAAAACCTTCACCAATTGCTCTCCCCATCGAATTTTAATAGTTTTACAACTTTTCAAAAAAGAAAATACTTTAGCAGTCATTTCATCATGGTGATGGTATGGCATGACCAAAATTGCTAATTTATGAATTTGGTTATTCTCGTAAGCCTTCAATTTACGAGTTTTCAGATAAATAAAGTTTATTGTGCTACGTCATATGACATTCAAAGTTTACGAGATTTCCTATATAAACATCCAATTCACTGCGGGTAACTAAAGTATTGACTTTTAGATGAAGTTGGTGTTTTATTATTTGGCAATAGCATTCGCTATAATAAAGTTAAACTTTGATGTGTACCACGGAGATGATATTAAGCAGTTGAAGAATGGTGAACGAAACAGACAAGGGGCATTTGCAGTACAGCAAAAAGGATCAGAACTAATGGTTATTGAGAATTCTAAAACATGGTACTTAGCTGAATTACAATTTGGCCAAAACAAAAATACCGTCGGTGTTTTGATCGATACTGGCTCTTCTGATTTGTGGTTACATGCCCATGATGTTTTCTGTGCCCGTAAATCAAGGTATTATAGTTATAAAAAGCGGGACCCGGAAAATGTAAACGCAAAAGAAAGAGATATTCAAAATAAAGCTACCTCTTATTACTCAACCGCAACTACCTCTGTCAATTGGTCTAGTCTTATGAGTAAAGCTACTTCAACAGATACATGTACTGAACACGGATCATTCAACACGGCTGAATCCGGTAG